>CAJDSM010032065.1:5991-20594 GCA_903981925.1 Ostrea lurida
ATGGACAGACCAAACTATTCCGTAACACCCCCCCCCCCCCTCACTTGTTGCAGTTGGGTATAATTGATGACACAAAGGCTCCTTTCCAGTTCAAATATCATTTACTTCACATAAATCAAATAGCATTGAAAAAGATGGCTTTTCAAATGTTTACATATAAACCACTAGTACCAGTTGCCCCCCCTCCACCCCCCCTGCCCCCTTGGGGTCATAACCTACCCCGGGGATATCACCAATCTTACAATTGGTAAAGGCCTTTCCTTGCTTACAATCTATGCAATTTAGTTTCTCTCAGACTTGTCGGAGATATGGTATCAGTTTGATTTTGTGTACATATAATTAAATATACTTACTAAGTGAAATTTCCCGTAAGAAAAGTAAATTTGAGGGCACATATGTTATTTTGATTATGATTTCGATTAATTATTGTTTGCAGCAGTTGTACATGAGCTACTTCTCGTGACTGCTAATGAAGTGGTCTCATGTCTTATTTGGTCCCTTTATGTTCGTTACTTGAATCCACCACTCTCCAATTAACAAGAAAGGTCCACCATGGTTGTCCATAATATTCCAATATAATCATTCAGCCAGAAAGGTTTTACGAGGTGCACAAGAGTAGAGTGTTGAAAGTATTGTTTCACTCACAACAATCTTTTTTTATATTAGTTCTCGTGGCCCTTCTTGCATAGTTTATTCCCTCAAGCACGCTATATATCTGCCTGTACATTTAACTGCCAAATGTATGTAGGACATAAAAGGAATCCGACCTAAGGAAGCCGTATATAATAATTTGTACTTTAGTTTTTTGTTTGTTCTGAGATAGTAAGTATATACTAGACTGAGTTTTAGAAAATTCATGCAAAAACTGATGGTCAGATCGCTTTGAAAATGGTAGCCTCACGAGATATTCGCAATGATCTTATGAGGCTCCTAAGACGCGAAACTGTTACGGAATTTCGCGGATGCGCGCGCGACTTACACGGAAAATCCTCGGATACTTGCCACTAGTAGTCTCTATTCTGATTCAGTGTGTACTCACAAGCGCTCTGAGCCTAATTAGTATTCATTAGTTTTCTTCTAGACACATAGGATATATTTTATTATTTTTTCTATTTATTTTTTCTTTTTAGTATATGTCTGAACTCAACAGTAATCAGAAAAAGAGAGATGTGATCAATTAAAGTCTTCTACATTAACGATTTTGCACTACTAGATAAAAACTAGATAGATCATATTACGAAACTTCAATCTCAGCATTACAGAATAAAAAAATGTCACAATCCTAATTCGCGTATTACAATAATTACGTCTGGAAGAATGATCACTACTTCACATTTCCCTACCCGAAAAAAAATGAAATTATACCTCGCAACTATATTTTTCAAGACTACCCTATAACAGAAAAAGATGTTCAGGCTGACTATTATATTGATAACAACACAAAATTCTACAATTTCATTTACGGACTTTAGTTTATTACTGGAGAAAAAAGATGTCCTGAAAACATCAACAAGGCTAACAGAAAAAAGATGTACAGTCAATCGATTTATGATGGTTTAGGAAAAATTGATCGCATCTCTAAAACTTAGAAATAAATATAAAATGTCTAAAAATATTCCAAACCCTACATTAAAAGAATGGATATTAGAACAAAGGTTAGTTAACACGCAATAGTTTTCAGAAACACATCTTACTCAAGAGAAAAAAAGAGTTATTGTCTCGAGTGCCTCAGTTTTCGATAGTAAATTGTAACGATTGAATTATAAGTTATATTCTCAAAGGAAAACAGAGGCGACGATTGTCCGAGAAAGTATTTCATTTTTACCTTCTTAGGTCATAGTAAGGATAGGTAAGGCATATAAGTATCTATGGTTACAAAAAAACATTCACCATCTTTTGTAAATCACACTATAATTATATCTAAATTTACAAATATTTTCAGTGGAGAGGGACATTCCCTTGATATTTTTGTGGTTATACTTAAGTAAAGTATATGTGTGCTCTCTAAAGTTGGTTTAAAAACTTATTATTTTTGCTACCTAGGGGGGTTTACCGTACCTTACATCATATAGATGCTGTAATCCGTTGACTTATTGAAGGCGAGTAGGGCTCGGTTAAGATATTGCTCTGATTTCTATTACACTAGTGTTTATAACGAAATCATTTGTGCATTTGTAATAGTTTTTTCGTGTATTATTTTACATTATTTGTTTACTCGCGCTTACAGGTCAAGGCAAGCTACGAATTAATCCTACATCACCTATGCTCAAGTATGCTATCGGTTTTTGACGTCCAACTTAAAAAGTCCAAATTGTGATTTAACCACAGAGGTTTTACCTACACAATCTATATGCGCAATGAGATCTGCAAAGTCACTACACGCACAAACTCCTTAACAGATGAAGCATCTAATTTGATGCTTATATTAGAATGACACGTAGAAATTGTACACTTATTATGTTATAACTCCATCCATTATGGTAACATGATTATTGCTCATATCAGACAAGCGCATAGTGGATGAAGGAGCCGCTAGGGTCGTAGCTACGTCTCGGAAAAATAAATATAAGTGTGGATCAAAAAGATTGGTGTTATCTATTGCATATATATTGCTCAAGTTAACGCGATCAACACGGGATTATATGATAATAAACGTTCCTTAAGGATCAGCCAAACATTGTGAATGTAACGTTGCGACTTTATTCTCCAGCGCAAATTTTGTGTGACCCTAGACATCGATACAGGAATGGCATCCTGAACAATACATGTCAGATTGCACTGATTCGAACACTGAATAAATATATCTTCGCTTACTGGCTTAGTGCGGATTTTTTTATAACATTTATTTTTTGATTGTTCAGGACCCCGCCGCCATTCTGATTGATGCCATCTTTTCGTCATTCGAGGATTTCAACAGTTTCAGCACCTCAGTCGCGGGAGCCGACCAGATACGATTAAAAGTGAACCAGAAGAATCTCTGGTAATTCCTGCAAATGAAATGGTTCGAAATGTTCGAGTAGTTTTGATCAAATCATACCATCTTTTCTTCTCTTTTTTTTAGATTTAGTTTGTTATATATTTTATTTTTGGATTGATTATTTCTTATAACCCACAGTATATGAACTTACCTGGTACATGAATCCACCATTTGCGTGTGATCAGCGGGTCCCTGTTACATCACCACTGTTGTGAGACTTACGAGATTGGTCATTGTTCGTGATATTCACCTTTTTCCAAAATCTAAGTTTATATCAAAAGCACGGGACTTACTGGCGTAATTGCCTCTATATTGTGCATTAATAGTTTGATTATTACAATAATTTAATATTTAAGGAATTGACTCCAATTTTTCGGGCATATTATACGAGCTCATAACCTGGTTTGGGACAAGTGTTACGGCTTTTATAAAATTCGCGAAGCGATTTATAAAAAAGCGAAAAACTGACCCAATTCAGGGTTATACTCGGTAAAATATGCCCCAAAGATTAGAGTCAGTTCCTTTAAATTATAATTAACAGAATATATAACAACTACAAATAGATTTCCCTTTGCTTTTATTTATTTGTTGGAAGTTTCCGGCTGCTAGTTGTCAATGGGCGTTGTCCCCATACCAAGCCAGGATTATACAAA
Source organism: Ostrea lurida (assembly GCA_903981925.1). Taxonomy (NCBI): domain Eukaryota; kingdom Metazoa; phylum Mollusca; class Bivalvia; order Ostreida; family Ostreidae; genus Ostrea; species Ostrea lurida. The sequence goes on from CAJDSM010032065.1 coordinate 9,622, forward strand.
AATAACTATGCCATTTTTTCAGAACTTGAAATTGACCAATCAGAGGCTTAAGGATACAATAAGAAATTTAATTATTTAGAAATACAATGCACACATGTTAGTCGGGCCCTGCAATAGTCCAATATTATTTACATGATTAGAAATAATATTTAGAAATAGTTCCAGCGGATAGTTACTATTCATTCTGAGATGGTTGTTGCACAGTATATGATATCCAATTACGTAAAACACCCAAAGGCTTCTTGTACATTTCTACTTAATTTCGCATGTTTTGTTTCTTAGTGAAATATATTTTAATGGTGCAACAACCATACAGAGTGAGACTGTGATAGAAAATGATGCTTGCATTGTTTTAGGGTGCACAGTAAATTATTTCAGTTCTTTAAAATTTTTAATCAAATTGTTTAAGCAAAACATCCGACGTAACAGTAGGTAAGATCCCGGAAAAGCCATAAATAAAATTCAACAGACGGTTTTTTTCCCCAAAATGTACTCTTTAATAAAGAGCCAACCCTGAGTCTGTCACGCCTGTCCACACTTTCTTCTTCCCCCAAACGCAGTACTAACCATTAATCATTTGGAATTATGATGCTGTGGGTGTCCTGAGATTTCTAAAGGAGTTTTGGAAGCTTTCCACTGATTACCCGGGGGGGGGGGGAACCCCTTTTGCCTGCAAACATCTGTTCCTAGAACTTTTTTTTTTTTTTTTTTTTTTTTTTTTTTTTTTTTTTTTTTACATTTTCGTAGCCAATTGTTCCGCTCGAGATTGTTGCAATATGACGATTTGCGCGAATTTTCATTTATTTACCCCGGAGGGGGGCGGGGCAAAACTGGTTACCCAGGATTTCAGCGCTGTAGTACTGTATATATGATAGTACTGTCCGCCTGTCACCAATTGTCGGTGTAGATGTGCAATGAACGTTTTTCGGGGAATTTTCATTTTTTACTGGCGGGGGGGGGGGGGGAGGCACAAATCTGGACCCATGTATTTACGCTGTTTGTAATCTGATACAGTTGCATTGAAGGTTAGGTTAACTTTAACTGGCCCGTAACTTCCCATTAACTCATACATTTACTATAAAGCGTTCACTATACGTGAAACTGTCAGTTTACTTTACCTAAACTTTGGTTGCAACTGGTCCGCAGATGAATAGGCTTTTTGGTGTTGTGCTTAGGCATGTTTTGCAACAAGATTTTCAGAATTATATACAGGTATTTTAAAAGTCCGTTGTGATAAGGTAGAGTATAGAAAAACAAATAAGTAGTTAAATTTCACATTTATATATTTAATCAGAGCGCCGACTCGGAAAGGATTAGACTTGCTGCTCCAGAAAATGACACTTAAACAAGGGTTTAGCCACATAATTTAGTCTTATATTGATACTTTGAAGTCAACATGAAGTACCAAATTTTTCTGTGTTAATTTTAGTCCTTGGCGAGATTAATTCTTTATAGAATTACTATCGTACATGTATTAAGTGTTTTAGGTATTTACATATCTATTGGATATATGTTTTTAGTTTAAGTTTATTTTTCAATTCTTACTTCTATTCAGTTCTCAAACAGATTCATATGGCTTGCTTGCACTTGGCCTTTTCTATTATTGCGTATAGTTGTTTATCCGAGTAAGTCGGAAGTGTGTGAATTAACCTGTAAATTCTTCTAATGTCGGCTACGTCAATTGGAGTAACCTCTGATTGGGGAAACTAAGTCCTGAACTCAAAAGGAATATTTTGGGGGCAAATACCATATCATAATTGGTGTGTCTTACCAAATTCTCTACAAAAAATTTCTTAAATTCCCCAGTCATTCTATCTGTCCTTGAACAGTGGCAGATTTGGGGGAGCGTAAAAAGGCGGGAGGTGGTGGGGGCTGTAATCGATTGGGCATGCGCCCAGCCTCCTTTAGTGACTCGTTGGTGGTAGAAACCCCAAAAGGTCTTAATTATTTAAATGGCTCTCCAGTGGCCTGTGATACATTCTAATATCTTGGACACTCAAAGAAAATCTCTGTTCGTCCTAATCATTAATACCGTTAGGACACTCGATATAAAAAAGTAGGTCTCCAAAAATGATCATTACTCGAATACTCGCGAATCGGTTCACCCGTGTGCAGCCTTTGAGCCCTCCTACTAACATGGACGAGCCCTGTCCACGGGCTTTCTCATCGTCTTCCACCATCGATGTAAGCCTTAGTGTCCACGCCTATAATTTATGGCTTACTTTTTTATACTCGTGATGTCTTGGCTTTCTCCCTCCCCGCTTCTGAGCAACTCTCTTCCTTTTTATCTGACTAATCAACTGTGTGAAGATCGACACCCCAATTGCTCGCGTGAGGACATCCGCTAGATATTTGGAATTATATCCGTGATGCTTAGCACTCATGGATTAATTTTAAGAGGTTGAGTGATAGTACTCTCTTTTCTTGCGTGGATATAACACATCGCTGATCGTACGCCTCTCTCGAGAAAGCTCTACCTTTCTGTCGTTATGATTTCAAAGAGTCATGATATTGATAAATTCAAAATTTGGAACCATAAGGCTCTTCTGTGTCAGATTGGTCACAGATAGATCATGCTTTCCTCTATTATAGAAGATAGCAAACAAGGCACTGACAGAAAATACCGAATTTATTGTACATAAAGTTCTTGGAAGTACGTGGAAGTTGAAACTGAAGAATACACATCTAAGTCTGCTTTAGTAGATTAATGAAAAACAATCTGGATGAGTCCCGTGATGAGGAGTACTCTAGAAGTACGTATTTTCCACGAGGGTCATGACTTATAGCGCGGATCTCTCATTATAAGATAGACCGTGATATTTAATGTAGTCTTCGGGCGAACTAGGACTGTCTCCTTGAACATATCTCCGCTAGGAGGATCTTACTAAACGGATACGGACACTAAGTATAGTGCCTCCCCATTCTCATCGTCTGTACGAACTTCTCATTCTTTTTATCTTTACATCCTTCTCTGATAGCCGAACAAACAATTTCGATTAACGCCAACCAATACCGTTTTTCCGTGGATATATGAAATAAATACGCAGAATAACAATAGTTTTTGCCGGTGATCTCTTGCTCAATCTAAAAGCTAGTCTCATATCAACAGACTTGGTGTTCTTTTTTTCAACAGACAATTCGTATTGCGCTCTCGCTCTCTGCAGTTTTATCACTATAAATTCTCATTAGTCACATATTATTGTCCTAGATATATATAGTGATATATCGAAGAAACTCTGACATCTAGTGAAATATTAGGCCAACCACAAACAGATTCTGCCCTAACATACATTGGTGTGCACTATTTGGATGGCAAATCTTTTATACACTTAATACATTGCCTTCATGTACATGTAACTCAACTGACAATATATATGAATTAAGCGTTGATTCGACATAAGATTTGCAATCGATTCAAACTTCCGGTTATATTTCTATGTCAGTAATATTCATTAACTATTATTCAACTGCTTTTATTCGCTAGATGTTATCATCTTCCACGCTCTGATGCGATACGCAAGAGCTTGCTGATCGCGGTATTGTGGTACCTTTATACTCTATAAGCGAGCACAAACTTACTATAACATAAAAAGCTTTTGATTGCCTATCGCTCTATGGGGCTTTATACACGAATAATCTCATTTTATTAGAAGTCTTTCAATCCATATCGCAATTCTGAACGAGCCTTCCGCACGTGATTAACTGTAAGCATTGTATTGCGATTACCAAATCTTTGATTCATCACTATTTAACCTCACCCAGCTTTTAGATTATGTCTTTTGAGGCTTGTATCTTTTTTTTTCATTACCCATCTTTATGAGTTCGCTCGGGTGACGATGTCCTGTTATTCATTTCACTACTTCAGAGGTTGTAGTACTAGGTGAGTTAATTTCTGCGTTTACTATTATATTTGAGTCGAGCATCATTGGAGGCTCATACGGCGGTACTGTTGTTTTACCGAGTCAAGATGAAGGTGCCTCTATAACTATCTCATGCCCAGTCGGGGACAACCATGTATTCTCCACTTTAACTTCTGGGTGTAATGCTGTCCGCATAATGCGGTTATCGATTTCCAAAACGAATTGTTTTCAACAATGAAAAATAATTGAACTTGATTTTATACCTTTGTCATGGATGGGAAATTTTTTACACTGGTAGTACTCCGGGAAAGGTTACCTTAGTTGTCCCTTTACTAATCTACGAAATCCCTGTGTTGTTATATGTTTTTTATCTAGCAGAAATACATGTATTATACTATACTCAAAACGTATGTTGGGACTCTCACACTAGTTTCTATGATTCCTCTCGTCCTTCTTTGTGTATCCTCTAAGAAGCAGCCTAAAAACCATTGATCGTGATCTCGAATACGACATTATATGTCGAGATAGAAGTAATTGATTGGAGGGAATAACTTAGGGTTTCTTCCGCATGCCCGCTTCTTATGGCTGTATCTCGAATGACGGAGTGGGGCTAAGCATGTCACTGCGGCATAGAGATAGTGGTGATTGGTGTGGACATATCATTGTGGCGTCATCCTTAGCGTGCGTCGCCTCCAGTGTGTGATACACAATAGTAGAACTAGCGATTCTGTAGCTCTGTGACAGTCTCGGGCGTCAACAATGTTTTTTATGCAATTACCTACTGTGCTTCGCAACAGAGTCCCTGTGTAGATTTGGGTATCATTGAGTACGCCCTAGAGTGCCACTTGTTTTAGTGATTCATATTACACATCGTTCTTGTTACATACATACTCGACAACCATCTATATGCACTAACTCTCAAGTCGTCAAGATAAGAAAATGATATCTTGGTATACTTTCAAATTCATTAGTATTATCCAAGTTTTTTCATTATATAACTCATATTTAATGTCGAAATCGCACCTCTATACAGCAGATCAAATAGAGTTCATGAAATTCAGGAAATCGTATGCAAAACCCTCTTATAACAACATAACTCATACCTAATCTAATAACAGAGTCACGAAAAAAAGTACTCCTCATCCGAGTAACTGAGTGATCGAGCGTATCAAACACCGATAAAATATCACTCCTCATAGAACTAGAACACAAGCCAACCATGCTTACATAACCTCGGATGAAACACCGTGTGCATTTCGGTATTGCTGTGTCCAGGTTTCAAGAGCATTCATCTTTGATGATATCATATTGACACCATATACAGACCCCGAACCTGCTACATAATTGTACACTAAGGATAAAGACTTCCTTCACACGTGCCACAGTGAGTCAGACCATAAATCCTAGTAACCAAAGGCGTCAGAGCACGGCCCTGGAATAAACTTCGACGTATTGTTGAATACAATGCTCAAGCGCTCGATCAATTGGTCGTGTTGCGGTCTGATTTGTATTGATTCATAGAGGAATAGCTAGGATTCAATCTGAAAACTCGAGAAGAACTGGCAATCCATAAGGTTGCTAAAGTTTTTGAGAACCAGCTTAAATATAGATCTCAACACTGGCATGCGCAAAACATCTAACAAGAAAATCTATGCTCACAAAGGGGAATAATATCAAAATCTTCAAAACAGTGTGCCCAAAGAATAGTTCTATTTATAACGAACCTTTATTACATTTTTGACCAGATCGACCCACGATCTAAAATATTTTTACAGAGTGATTCGAATCACTGATGTGCAATTATCTAGCATGTCATCAAGAGTGGGACGCTGCACGTAGTGTAACGAACCTGCTCGAGAAGACCGTACTCTATCTGTATGCTGCTTTGCCTCTATTAGTATAGTATTTCATGCGGTACACGTTTAGATTCGAATCTGAATTGTTAAGCCGGTTGGCCGGTATCTCGTCAGCGTGTAGCAAAGATTTTACGCAGGCTATACCTGGACTATCGTGGAGTGCGAGCCGCCCGGAGAAGGCCAGCTCATCGCGCTGAATGAAACGAACGATGCCGGACTGTTGTTAGAATTTCAGTACCAGATGCCAACATCCGGGTCTCTTTATTACATTGGATCCCAGCATACTTTATCAGCGGTCGCATATCTTTCTAACCAATTTTAGCACGAAGGTATGTTTAGTGTCCCCATATGATAGGTTCAAAAGTGGAAGCACAAGAGCAACACTCTAATCAATATATGGACCTAATAACTAATGCTCGTCTTTGTATTGCCTCATTACCTAAATGGTGTGTATTAAAAACATTTTTTGTGCATTTAGTGGACTCTGTAGCTCTTTTGACTGAATGTAAATGTCCTCTTGGCTCACTGCTTGAACAGTGGTCTAATTGACTATCATCTTTTTAGGTTGCTTAGGGAAAGAAGCTCGTAAATTCTGTCGAAACTTCAAACTCATTTCCAGGCAATTTATGACCGACATCGTAAAGAAGTCCTCCTAGTGCAAATTAATAAGGCATTTGAGGCCCGCAGATATTGGATTTAATAGCTTGATATTCAATGCATTGCTGTAACCTAGGTTTGAAGCTTTTATGATCTGGTCGAAACCTCGATGGGATAGGTGACTCTCCCCTCAATTGCTTCAGGTCAGTGGAAACGCTTTTTACTTTGTGTGATCACGCTGGTCAATCCTACAACCAATCTTCTAGTTCTGGGTCGATTATCTCAAATATTTCTAATTCAAATATTCACTTGCTGTATCTCTAAAGTGTGGGAAAAAAGTTTTTTGATGGCCATCTAGACATAAAGTAATTCTTAATGTACGAAAGTACTCGCAGTCCATGCTTGAAAAGAACCGCTAGTGTCATTTTAAATTTTGCATGTCAATTTATATTCTTGTCTTGACGGATTAGAAATTTACCATTCTGTAAATGTGTACTAACTCCTATGTTGCATCGACTACTCTCGAGTGCTACAATTGTGTGCGTATTCTCAACGACCTCTTTTACGTTTATTAGATAGGTAGGTCGACACAAATATCATAGTTGAGAAACGTCATTATATTTTCAGAATTCTCCTGCATCTCTCATTGAAAGAGATTTATGTTATATCGATTGAAACTAGTGTAATAACCAATGTTAGAAAATCCAACTTTGATTGTGACATGTTTGTAGGACCATATATAGACCATTTGGGACCCTCTCAATCATGACACGTCCCGTTGAGGTACTAGAGGACTCGACTAGCTGTTCTTTCGTATGAAAAATAATACAATTACTCATATATATCCAGTATTCTCATGACTCCGTGAACAGGTTTTAGATCTCTTAATTGACTTAGGTGTGCAGCAGGTATTAAAGGGAGCCACATTCACATTGATCATCTCGCTGACTCACTTGACCTAATTAAGCTGTTGTGACCCTGCTTATAGAGTCTCTTAAGAGGATCTTATGGAGCTGACTCCGCTATGCCGGTGTGAGGCCTTAACACAATGTCTATAGAGCACAGGATAGACTTCATTTCCAATCCCATGCACATTCCATACACGCATCCAGTGAACCTCAAAGCGCCGTATATTGGTGTATTGCCGGTGGACAAGGTTAATATAACTCGGTAATTCATAGTATAGTGCGACCCTGGAATCAACTCTGTGGACTCATGGAACCATAGGCACGCCGTGTCAAGGTCATGGAACACTTCGTGTGGGGTCACGCGTAGTATGTTAATGATTACGTTTTGAGCGAGCAAACATGTGACACGATTTTTTGTTGGTGCATGACATATATTTCAGTTCCGGAGTGCAACAAATGCAACTTTCTCGCTCATAGTTAAAATCTTATATGAGGCTGGGACTCAACTAGTTTTAAGACCTCTACTAATCGTGCAATACTGTTGACCCTTGACTCTGTTGAATTGAACCAATCAAGCTTGAGCTCCAAGGGCATGAGTTACACTTCCTGCATTTCACGTACAGAGGCATCTACAATTCTGTAGAAATTAATGTGTTTGAGACATTAAATACTGGCAGATGTCGGTTTCGCAGTATATGAGCCCAATTACGTTGAGCATCAGTCAAAGAGATCAGATTATAGCTATTTCATCACAGCGTGTGACCTTGCGACCCAACCGCGGACACATTTACGGGAACATAACATCGGTAATACAACGACAGGTCACGATGGAGAGAAAAGTTTGAAAGTGGACTAATTTGTAGCCACTCAATTCATATAACGCCTCTGTACCTCAAAGACGGACGTTTTATAAAACATGGGAACTTTTCAGTTGAAGATGATATTTAATCGCATTCCGATAATTTGATTATTGAGCATGTTCACTAGTAGGTTGGACCAATATACAGTACAAAATGGATAATTAAAAGTGGTCACTTTTGACGACTTGAGTGTCTACCAAGATGAAATCCCCTATTGAACAATTTCTCTCCTTTTCCGTAGCTCTCTGTGTTTTAGTGATTCTACAAAGCCAATAGGGAAAGCCATCAAGAATTAATTTCACACCTGTAATAAGTAAGATAGTCATTTACTCTAGACATGTAACTATCAATTGCTTAACGGACATGACAACCGTGGAATAATCAGAGCAGATTTCCGGTAAATTTGCCGAGCTCGTTTGTTCTTGAACCATATCAAAGGACATAAGGTCTGGATTTTCCCGGTATGCTGGCCTCACTCAAACATTTTGGATCTCCTAAAGTTCCATTAGTTATAACAATTAATGTGCCTTGAGTCCTCAACACACTCATAGCTGCTCCGCATCAAATGAGTCTGATTATTGTTTACTGAACACCTGATTGAATAGCTTAGTGAAAAGTTTTACAGTGCATTTTTTATACATACTGCAATGGACTGTTAACGCACATAAAAATAATACCAAATCTGACTACTATTGATCTAGGACGGTGACCCAAAGTCAGTCTATCAGAGATTTATACTTGAGCTGTTGATAAATCGAATCGTTTCTAGAGTGATTCTCCTTTGCAAGTGCTGTAGTAAGAGAAAATAAAAAAGAGCAGTCTTTCACGCATGCAATTCTCTTGATCGCCTCAATGGATGGTGCGGAAGACAGTAAATACGAGACAAACCATGAGACCATCACGCCAGGCACAGTGAGCCTTCCTCTTCAGCATTAACTCAAGTGCATCGCCTTTTATAATCCTGCCACATAGAGAATTGTACGTAATTTCGTGTGTTGATTAACATGCTCTGAGAGTGCATACAGATGTCTTGCTGTGAAGAGTGTGAAGATTACTTGGTGGGTTCCAAGTTCCCTCTATAGGCGTTCGAAATTCCTTGGGAAACGGATACGTGTTGCGAACGCTCTTAGTCACAATGGAAACCGCAAAAACAACACAGAGGTTTCCCGTTTACCATTCAGACACGCTTCGGTGTGTTGTGAATTTCCTATAACCAGGATTCTCAGACCCCGTCTCACACCGAGTAGACGATAGCACCTAGGGTGTGTGCTATTTCTGTACAGCGATCAGATCGGATTGCGCCTTGCAGGCATCCTTAGTTCTGTGTGTAGGCTTACATGCCCTTGTAAGCATGGCCCCTAGAACTCAGCATATAGTTCTGTCAAAACTCCGCGCTGCTCAACATTCGAGTTAAAATATGCATTTTAGTTGGCAACTTACATTTCGAGAACGCTCAGAACACATATAATGGTTCTGTAAAGTAATATATTATCGTCTGCAGCCTGAATATAGAATTTGTTTATGTTACACAGTGTGAAAGCTCCCCGAAGTGATCTAAGGCTTTATGCTACGATGTGTAACGGGTGGAGATACGTTTAACATACACATTTATCCCATGTGTTGTGAATTATTACGTGCGAATTGGACAAATATTGATATATTCGGCTCAAATTTACTATAATAATCACTCTAGAACTATCGTTCCTCATCTAGTGATTCAGAGATAAGGCTTTATGTTCTATGGGAGTATTCCTGCTATTTATTCTCAAAGAACTACTCCTCTCACCACAAGATAATTTCTACATTATTATTGACATGTTAGAAGGATGTCTGCGGATTCCCAGGGACGTAAACATAACATACGATAAACAAAATAATAATCAAAAACCAAGGATATACGTCACGTTTCTTCGGTAATAACTCGCTACTGACTGTGCTATGTTAATCAATGTCGACTCGCGAACATCGTGTTGTGCTGATGGGTTGATTTATGGTTTAATCGTGAAAATATTGTTTTGTGTGTTACTGACCAGAGGTACAGGGGAGAGCTATACGGGCGATTAGCAGCAACTGTTTGCTACGTTATCATAGTTCATTGGTGAGTTATTAATGTAGTTTATAGACACGTTTAATGATAAGACTTGAAGAAAGCCGGTCAGATATATTTATGGTTTTCTCCTGCTACGGTTACACGACCTCTGAAATCTGTATAACATATGTAGATGAGTGTTATGAATACCTGAAGATTACTAGAATCGATTGGCATACCTTGTGCAGAACGACATTTCTCTAAACTTGACTACGAAAACGTCAACATAGTATCGATTGTCGGTTTTCAGATCGCTGGATCAACTCATAACAAGCCGTCTTTTTGGGAGATTATACATTAAAGCTACTTAAAATCACTGGTTCGAATGATCGATTTTCTCGCTTTATGTTTTACCCGTAATATGCTTGTTTTCTATGCGTTAATCCACACTTGCGTTAGCAACTTCTAAATAAAGATGTGTATCTAGAGTTATATTTTGTAGCGAGAATATAAATTAGTAAGGCTTAGGTATTGGGACAGTGTCTAAAAAAGAAAAGAAAAGTGTATAATAAATATATAAGAAAATTCAACATAATTATAATTGGTATAAAGAATTTTCACTCAGGTAGACAGATTTCCATTACTTTTCATCGTCGGTGATCTTTCTCCCGACTCATGTGTAATATCAAAAAAAATACCTGTCTCATCTTGTGGGAAATTTAAATCCTTTTTCCAACAACCAACAAACATTGAATATCCTCTATTTATTTTACATTTCCAATGTTTGTGCCTTCAATATCTTTACCATTTGAAATGATGTCCATTTCCTCATGAATATGAACAATGTGTGTATGAATCTTGAT
>CAJDSM010032067.1:0-13391 GCA_903981925.1 Ostrea lurida
TGATGCTTACAGAGAATGGCTCTTAATAGACCTTGGTACATCCCATCTATATGTTTTCATCTATCTGCTGTATGAACCTTGATTCTTTGAACCAAAATCTTATGTTACATCCTTTGACCTCCCAAACACTACACTACAAATTAAAGCTATTCTGTTTTGGCATTTTGGCATGTTTATATACATGTAACAAAGGCATACCACAACTGCACACATCTTGATATAGCATACTGTGTGACCTGAATATATATATACAGCCCAAAACTGACTTACTTTTCTGACATCCAAAATTATTTTTAGGACTCGTTCAATCATGAAGAAGAGGTACACTCCGCCGGCGATAGTCACGGCCTTCCATAGATAACTGTGGTCACCATCAGGATCTTGGAGGAATCCAAATGCCTGGAAAGATAAATAACCAAATCGTTAGTGATGGTCTTCCTTAATGCTAGAAGACTCATTTGAGAGTGACAATACATAGAAGAATTAGGTGTGTCGGTGTGCCACTAATGATCCGCTGGCGGCCAAGTTTATCTGTGACCCTTGAAAGCATGTATTGCTCACCTTTCATTCACATCTACATGTTGTGATCTTTAATTGAATCAAGTTTCATAGAAATCCTCCAAAGAGCTTAGGAGGAGTTGGGAAGATATGATGATACTGTATTGTCCAGGGGCCATAACTCCTGTAATAAAATTTGAACAGCCTTCCTCTTCCCACAAGCACATTTAAATATTGTGAACTTTAACTATACCAAGTTTCATTAAAATCTTCCAAAGGGTTTAAGAGGAGTTGTGGAGACAAGATGACACTACCTTACGCAAAAATGTAAGTCCAGGGGTCATAACTCCTATAATAAAGTTTGAACAGCCTTCTCCTTCCCACATGCATATCTATATGTTGTGATCTTTCATTATGCCAAGTTTCATTTAAAGCTTTCCAAAAGTTTTAAGAGCGAGTGCCAAAGAACAAGATGATATAAGAAATGCTAATCTTATATATTTATTCGGTGATGGCAGGTAATCACCGAGTTTTAATAGACGGCTTAAAACTCATCAGATTGATGAAAAGTATTTACCGTCTAAAAATTCGGTGATGACCTGCCATATCACCCGCAAAAAACATATAAGAATTATTTCTATCATTTAAGGTTCTCCAGTTCCACGGGAAGACCTTCTAGTGATCTTATGTTTCTTTTTTTCTTTTATTATTATTATTATTATTGTTCTTCTTCCCATTTGTGCACAGCGATTTCGGAAACGGATCTGATCGATTTTCAATGAAACTTTCATGAAAGATGTTGTCATAAAATGCGTCCAGATGGGTGTTTTTTTCAATTTTTTCGGAACAAATCCACTTTCCCTAATGCGTCGAACGAATTAGGAGATTTTCCGTTTTTAAAAAAGCTCATAATTTGTCCGCAACCAGCTTTCTCTCTGAACGCATTTCAATTGAGTCTTTCAACTGTCAGGATGTTAGATCTCGACAATCTAGACTTAAGAAAATGCCATTGCCGTATTCACGCTCACTTCAAAGGTTGACGTTCGAGCCGGAAGATGAATAGAACGAAACGATAAATTTATAAATTTATGTTCGCGAATCGAGTCTTACATAACAATTATTACATCTACTTTGTAGTTTCAGGAAATATAAAAACTCACCGGAAGGTAATAGCAGCAATTCCGTATTTCGAGAAAAATCTTCTAACAAAAGTTTCTTCTATCTCTGTCTATTTATATCTCTTGTTTATTATAATATATCTATTTATATAAGTTGTTATGAGTTTTTATTTATTTTATGTCTCTTTTTTTTATCCTAGTTTAAAACGATCTCTAGAGGTAACGTTCAAATATTTTTTGCAAAAATTGCCAAAACTTCCGAGAGAGATGCACTAGGATCTGATATCTTCGTGATCTGTACTGGCTGATATTCCCTCTCTCGTAAATGGCCCGATTTCCGTTTTTAAAAATACACCTCTGAAAATTGATGCATCTTTGGGAATTTTCCGAAAAGATGGTGTTCTGAATTATAGGGATTGTAGGAACAATTAGAGAAAAATATCATATCATAGTATTCCAGTATTTCAATGGGTAACGTCGCAATTAATTTGACTTGTAGTCACGATATATCTATAGCGCATATCCTAATGGATAAGGAAAATGAGGCTATTTCACATAAATTTGTTTATGAAACTGATTGTCACAGTCATCAATTCGCGCCGAATACGGATTAACCACTCGATAAATAACAACGTACAAAAGTGTTTAGAGCAGTGATAACAATTTGATAGACTCTTTCAGCAAGAATTGTACAGAAGTTCATTATAATCTGGAAACATATGAAAAATGTTTATCAAACGGATAAAAGACCATTTGAGTAAACAAATCACTATCTCTACCTGATGTTGATTACTTCAGCCGATGAACCGCGAAGTTAGTGCCGAAAATTAGGCGTTTTTTTATTGCAAAACTTTGTTAAAAAGAGAGATATGGCACTGATTTATGTTTTTCAACATATATTGTTTGTCTGCTAGTTAATGTCTATAGCTTTTACTTTCTTTCATAAAATGAAACGAAAATATAACCGTCTTATATAAGAAATCCTGATTGACTAATTATCTTTGTTACTGATATGCTAGTTATCTATTTCATACTAAATTATTTTGTGTATATATACAACTCTGCCTTTGTGCTTTCTCTAATGGCACCGCTCTCTCGGGATTACTTGCCTCTTCTCTGATTACTCCATTAAAGTGCGTTCAGTAAATGCCCTGCAGTTTTCAAAGAAAATTTCAGTAAAGCATTCAAAATAATTTCCAAACCAACATTCCCCTGCTCCTACATGTAAAGCTCTTTGAAGTAGAGCCACAAAATTGGACCTTTCTATTTTCAAATCTGCCCGACAAAAGGGGAGATTCCGCTTGATTAAAATGTGATAATTGTAAAAAAAATATTGTAATTTGTTTTCAAGCTGAATTGAAAACGTATTTAACATAATCATTTATTTGACTGCTTGTAAATCTAGCTTAAAGTTTTATATTTCAACAACAAAACAATTCATTAGCTTTAGCTGTATGCTTCAAGGTAACGTGAATCGAAAAATCACACTCAATTCTTAAAAGGTGTTTTAAACCAATGAGAAATCGGGGCGCTAGGAATCACGTGAAATAAAATTAAAAGATAATGCCTTAAACAAAAACAATATCTATGTCCAGGGGTCATAACTCCTGTAATAAAGTTTGAACACCTTCCCCATCACACATGCATATCTACATGTTGTGATCTTTCATTATGCCAAGTTTCATTTAAATCCTTCAGAGGGTTGAAGAAGAGTTGTGAAGAAAAATATTGGGACGGATGGAAGGACGGACAGGTGCTCATGGCCAGGCGTATAAACATGATATGTTTTTAAGGAACTTATACAGCTGTGGGGCTTCCCCAAACAGTAGTATATACATGTTCATCCAAGTCACATGTCAATGATTTGGAATAAGGACCAAAACGGCATGCAAAATTCAAGCATAACTTTTTTTAATCTTACCACAGAAATAAGGACAAGTCAACATAAGCGTAGCATCCCCTCACAACTGAAGTTTTAAGCAATAGTCAATAGTGACCTTGATCTTTGACCCTTGACCTTGAAAATCAATAGGGTTCATCCTCTCTCCATGGTCAGTGGCGGATTTAGGGGGCCCGGGCCCCTCCCTTTTGGTGACCAAACTTAATTATTATGTATAAATATATAGCTAAATTAACCTCTAAAAGTAACTTTAAAAGCTCTAAAACCCGAGAGCTTCCTGGGGCTTTGCCCCCTGGGCCTCCACTTTGGCTTCATCCCAGACCTTAAGCTTATTGGCACCTTTTTCAACAAATCGCCCCCCCCCCCCTCCTTTGACAAATCCTGGAACCGCCACTGATGGTCAACATTTGGTGAAGGTTTGATGATCCTTTGATGCCCTTGCTTCTTCTTGTTCACAAGGTTCCGGACACACAAACAGACACACGGCTGCATGGAAGTGATGCTATATCCCCTCTGCAACTAGTTGTGAGGGGATAACACCACGATTGTGTTCAGTTCTTCAATCTTACCTCAGGTATAAGGACCAGTAGTCCACTTCCTGCCAAACTCCCTACAGCTAGCGCCACCATGAAAATTAGGAGCTTTATGTAAAATGTTTTCTTCATAAATGGCAGTACCACCACTCCCGCCAGAGAGCAAATGTTGATGATGGTCACGAACAGAAAACCAAACCCCCAGGCTGAAACAGAGGAATGCAACAGTCACAAACAGAAAGTATCCCCCCCACCCCCCTCCTCCCCGACTAAAACAGAGGATGTCACAAAACCAAGGAGTAAACACCACCGCCCTCCACTAAAATGCAAAGGTACTGTCACAAACAGAAAGCTACCCCCAGCCCCCCCCCCCCCCCCCCCCCCCCCCCCGGCCTGAAACAGAGGAATGCAACAGTCACAAACAGAGAAAGAATCCCCACCCCCTCCTCCCCGATAAAACAAAGGACTGTCACAAACAGAAAGCTAACTCGCCTCTTGCCCCCCCGCTGAAGACCGAGAGGAATGCTAACAGCACCACAGTCCACAAACAGAAAGTACCCCTCCCCCCCCGACTAAAACAAAGGACTGTCACAAACAGAAAGCTAATAATAATAAATAAATTTATTTTGTTAAAAATATTGATCAAAGTAAAATACATTTTTGTATTAGTTTTTGCTGTATGTCACAAATTTGATAATTTTCACTCAGAAAACAGCTGAATAACGCTGGAAACAGTTATATCAGACCAGAAACAGTTATAATGCCTTCTAAAATCAGCTAAATCATCCCTCGCATGCAGCGATTCTGCATATCAATTAGATAGGAAGATCAGTTTCTCTGTAAACATAGAGACAGACGGGATTTTAAAAGGTTAGAGCAACCTCTAGTCTCTTCAATTCATGCATTAAATTTCCAGGATTTGGATAATTTAATCGAGGAGAAAAATTCAGCATACACTTAAAAAAGAATCTGTGATAAAACTGTCCAAAATAGGCCTATTTCAGATTTACACTTCGATGTGGAATTTGACAATAGTATCAAGCTTTTTTCATGGAGGATTGCGAAATTCAGATGGTGAACTCATTGCTATCGAGAAGTATTATTTCCATCAGGAATGGTCTCCATGAACCACAGTGAACTAAGCAAAAATTACGCAAGTTTAAGAAATTTCAGCTGGTCCCAATTCTAAGTATCAACAACAGTAATAATTTATTTTAAAACTAACTTAAGTTTTTTTCTTTCATCAAATTCTGTTATAATCGTAAATCTCATTTGTGCATCAAAATATTAAGTAAATGTCTTCATAAAGTAAATGGAACTCTTTGGTCATGTTCACCAAATTGTTAATATATAACATACCAGGTATATTACATGACTTTTAAAGCTCCCCAGTAGAATATTCGCCCCTCGTAACAGGAATGCCTTGGAGTGTTATGTCACCAATGTCGTAGGCAGAGGGTGACATAACACTGCAAGGCATTCCTCCTCAGGGCAAATATTCTGGTATGTCGCACTCAAAGTCACGTAATATATGTATGCTATACTACAAGGAAATTATAATGATTTTTCTACATTGCAGGAAATTGATAGTTTTCCTCCTTTGAACCACTGATATTGATAAGTCACAGGAGGGTGGAAATTCCCTAATTATTTCCTATGTATCAAAGACAATCGCTTACAAGCCATTGCTGAAGGCCTCTTGTGTCTGCGGTCCTTGGGGCTCTCATCATCTCTCCTACTTTGGCGACATTTGTTGTGATTGTGTAGAAGTGCTGGCGAAATCTCGACCAATCCCTGATGAGAAATGTCTGACACATCTATGTAACCATGGAGACGGAGTATGTCGTCCAGCGACAGACACTGTTCGAAGAAATGCAACATTTACAATAAACAACATATTATAATACATTAATTACTATTTAAAGTAACTTTGAATGAAATCTGAAAGTAAGAATTGATGACATCTGTATCTATCACATCTACAATTAAATCATTCAGCAAGCGGACTCTATGAAACACACAGGTCTTAGACGCATTTAGTCTTAAAAGAGTTTATCACAATGATTTGATGATATGTGATACATGTATGTACATATGTTAGAAAGGCAGAAAATATGTAATTTTGGATTAAAAAAATTCAAAAACTTATTTCAATATATCAAAGACTGGCAGGTTTCAATCTGATTAAAACAAGATCCAATTTTCTGATATCACTAGACTAAAGTAATACAAATTTTAAAAGATCTGATGAGTACATCCTGCATGTACTTTGGTGACATTCAACCAATCAAATGCTTCTACAAGAACCAATCAAACCTATCCTTACATGTTGAATTCAGCATTCACAGTTCCTTTGGAAGCCAGTATCTAGAATTCACTATCACTCATTTCTACCATCATTGATTTTGCCAGCAACGATTTGATTGCATGATTTTTAGACGGGGTCATGTGACCCCGTCTATATTGGTTACTGCTGGTCAGTTAAAAAGTGGCGCCGGGGTAGCGCTGAAATGAACTACGCCTAATAAAAAGATGTGCAGAATTTGCTTTGGTCATATTTTGAATCATTTTGAGGAAATATTGATCAGAAAACTACTTTATTGATTATTTATAAAAAATGACTTACAATGTATGAGACATTATATAGTGAAATGTGAACAAGATATAAGATCGAAATTCAATACTTTATTTTACATCGGTCTATTATTACGGAGTAGCCCGAAAAGATACGACCTGCATTCCGAAAGTTTTTCATGTTATTGTACATGCGCATTTAAGGCTCGAAAACGATGTAAATGCGGATAGTTTAGCCATTAACAAAGTTTCTTTGTGATCTAATCGTAATAATTAAATTATCTTCTTATAAATTGATCAACGAAAGTTGTCAAGAAAACTGGCAAAAACGGAGAGCACACCAAAATGGTAAATCATATAACAGTAAACAGTAGATATTATTTTATTCCACTAGCTGTTGTGTTAAGTTGCTGTGTTTTTGTATGCTGAAAAAAAAACGCGGACAACATTTAAGACAGTGTAACGGGTCATCGTTTACCTTGAACAGTTGATCAACCGTTCGATTTGTTTCACGAATTTTAGATTAATTTCAAGAGGAATGTCAAGTTTCTGATTCTTGATGTGTTTATATTCTTTTATTGACCAGAGGAGAAGAGAAGAGAGAGGAGAGAGAGAGAAGAAGAAGATTTAAAACTGTTAGTAATTAATGCTTTATTTTTATTAAAGTGGTAATTCCAATGGACCAAAAACATAAATTGGTACAGTTTTTATTGAAAATCAAAAACGGAGATCTTTGAAGAATCGATTACATTCAAAAAAATCTTGGAGAAGCACATTTGAAATTACAAAAATCTTGGGAAAACAAAAATTTTAAAAATTTCAAAAATCTTGGAGAAACCAAAAATTATATTGAGTTCTTGGAGACATTGCCTTTGGATATAGGTCAACACTTAGACAAATGTATGCTAAGATTTCAATTAAATAAGAGATTGACCATTACCAGATGCAAGAAGAATCAAATGCACATTTGTGAATCTAAATATTGCTTCCAGGGGCGGATCCAGGAATTCTGGTTGGAGGGGGGGGGGTGGGGGCGCTGGATTTCCTTTTTTTAACCGGCCCTAGGGGTCTGTGGGGCCGCCTTAAGGCCCCCAGTGGGTCCAGAGCAAGCCCTGGTGGGGGGCCAGGGGCAAAAGCCCCCCGAGCTCCTGAATTTTAGTGATTTTAGGAGTAAATTAGCCCTCATGGTGAAGTTCACCCTCTCAGGGCCGAACAGGATTTCCATTTGGGGGTGGGGGGGGGGATGACAAGACTAAGGTATAGGATTTAAAGGCTTTTGCTAGTCAAGTCCACAAGTGCGTCCAGGAATAACCCCTGTTGTAGGGGGTCCAGGGGGCAAAGCCCCGCAAGCTGAGAAATTTTAGACATTTTATTGCGTCGGGGGGGGGGGGGGGTGATCAACTGTGTGTGTTTTAGGCCCTAGAGAATTCAGAATAGGGCTTCGGGTAGGGGGCTCAGGCGGGCGAAGCCCCCAGAAGCCGAGAGGTATAGCATCTTCAGTTAAAATGGTGGGGGGAGGGGGGGGGGGGGGGCGTGCACGGGCACCAGTGAACCCCACTGATTACAGCCTTGTTTCTTACAAGCTACATGTAATGACAGCTGCAGGTAAATTATTTAAGACCGAGATATATTGCACATTAAATGTGTAGATATATCCCCGAGTACCCTTAATCTTTGAAAATTTTAGGGGCGTGTGCCCCCCATGGCCCTTTAGTCCGCCAGTGTATCGTGCGCGCTGCGCTGTCTTCTCATCGTGTCTTTATCCCTCCATGTCACTACGCCCGGGACGGCCTTTCCTTTGTATCCGCGCCTGGTTTCATATTGCGAACAATTCACAGCGTTATTTATTACCATGATTTGCAATTTGTGCACATTTGAGATCTATCATGTTTTTTTGAAAGCCACAGTATGATGGTTTTGACAAAAAATGATAAATGCATTTTGTTTGAAAGAAATTAGAATAATTAAAAAGTGACACATATGAAATATACTGTATTTCTTCATACTAGCACAGTCCGGTACTTAATTGTTTTTGTTCAAACGGACCACTGTATATACTTAAACTCCAATCAGGAATTAATTCTCTGTAAAATCAAAACCACACTAATACATGTAAAAATAGTCTAGTCCCCATTGGTTTTCCAACTTTTTTTTTCAACTGCTTGCAGATATTCATTGATATAAATTTTGGTACATTGCCTTGGCCATATTAAGTTACAGATCAAGTTCGAGTTTTGGTTCCGCATCCATTCATTTTTCATTGAAAAAGTTATGGCCCTTGGACTAGAAAATGTATAAATTATCAGTATTTCTGCATTTTTATATACGCCCGTCGGAAGGACAGGACGTAGTATGGGGGTTATCTAAAAAAAGGGGGCCGGTCGGGGTATTCCCATTTTTTGTCCTGTTTTCCGGGTACCGTCTAGGACTTTGTAGAGCTGAACCGGAAGCTTCAGGATCTTATGATTCACCATAATTGAGAGGAAGATGCCCTAAGTTTTTCAAGGTCGTAGGCAAAGGTCAAGTCGTAGTGTCACTTAGTAGGAAAACGTGGTAGGCGGAGTAAGACCGAAACCGTAATCTCAGGAGCCTGTTTCATCAAAGTCGTTACGCCCAGGCATAACTTTACGCCAGGCGTAAGTCCCGGACTAACCACTAAATCTAAGACCACTTTCTGTTTCATCAAGAGCGTAACATTACACTGGCCTTAAAGTTAAGACAAATATATTTACCACCTTTGGTCAGGGGTAGGCGATAACTCAGGGCGTAAGCAAAATATGTTGATATGATGTTGCCTTCGGAGAAGAAATCGGCGTGTAAGTACTAAGGAAAGAGGGGTATAATCGGGGACAAACAAATCCACTAGAGTATTTATGCCCGGGGATTGGGATGGGAGGGGGGGGGGCTCACCTATACTTTTGGGTACAGATTTCCAACAACTCCCCCATTAATATATTCAATATTTCTAAACCATACCGCGTTCAATAATTTCCGTTGAAAATTCTGCCCGATCATTTCATATCAACTTGTTGATCTGCTTCATGTTTGGTAGTTGCTTTGTCATGCAAGTATACCGGGTGAAATGTAATTATATGGTGGGAAAAGTCATTAATATTTTCCATGATTTAATAAGTGTTATTAGACCCGGGTTTATTCCATCGGTATAAAATTACATCCATGATGTCAAATTGTTTCTACCGCATTGCTATAGCAGATTGATGAAAAATTGTATCCCATGATATATCTGCGACTGTCAAAATAGTGACCCTTCTAGCAGGACATCTGTTGTATACCAAGATAAAGGAAGACCCCCCCCCCCCCTTCGTATTTATGAAGATTAAACATTTAAAAACATAAACTTAGTACTTAGTCTCCTTATATTTGAATTAAATAATTTGAATATTCATATATCAAAGCCTGCACCCTTTCTATAAAATGCAAATGAAAAAGAGAATAAAAATAAAAATGATAATCGTATAACAATATTAACTCGATGTGGGAGGGGGGGGGGGGGAGGGGGAGTTTGTCGAAATAAAAAGCATATACATTGTAATTATGAAATTGTTTTGTTTTGTGCCGATTATATTTCAATTATGAATCTATTGAATAAATTATCACAAACTTGTTTTTGCAATGTCCTCACCACATTGCCTTTTTTTCGCTGGACACCTTGTCGGAAAACTTTCGAAATGACATTTTATATGTCTACAATGTATTGGAATACATATTTTTACGCTGGGTCATCAGGTTCCAGTTGAGTTTTCAATCTGTTGAACAATTATAGCCTCCGACATTTTTAAACAAATTTAACGAGAATAGAGGGTTGTAGATCGACCCACCCAAATTTAATATCCTGTCATGTTAATTTCCAATGTTACATTCAATATGAAATACCATTTAAAAAATTAAAAAAAACAAAACAAAAAAAAACTTGGGCGGATCAAATGCTGATGACGCATGCTTGTTTAATATGAAATTAAAAGAAAAATTTTTATTTATATAAAAGTTTTGTTTACAAAATTTATTTGTTAAAAGGTTCCCAGTCATCTTATGCACTACAATTCTTGACATTGAGAACAATAACACAATAACTAGTGGTAATAATTTCAGTTGATTGCATTTACACCTATATTCAATATTATATGTAATTTTGTGGAAACAATAGATTACAATATACTTAAAGATCGACCATTTCTATGTATTAAAAAATAAGGATTGTAATTGGCATTAAAACAATATGGCCATTCTCCGCTATCTGCCCCATCAAGGATTGGTATCATTGAAGAGACGAGAGAGAGAGAGAGGAGGAGAGAGAGGAGGAGAGGAGGAGAGAGAAGAGAGAGAGAGAGGAGGTGTCACATTAGCTCAATTTCCTTAGGATTAAACAGCATTGTGCACTTCTGTACTAATGGAATATCATGCAATGAATTCATATTGCAATTTTATTTTCTTAATAAATTTTTTATTTTCTTTATAAAAAAATACGAAAACGAATAAAATAATTACTACCTTAAAAGACTCTATTTCTTTTTGAAAGCATGTGGTAGGATAATATTAGATACCCTATTCCTAGTTCCTGGGTCATGTAATCAGTGATTTGCAAGTTCAACCCTGGCGAAAAAACGGATAAATTTGGAAAGGGATCATTTTTAAAAAGTTTTAAAAGACAATAAAACGACAATTATATGATAATATGCATTTCATTCATGGAACGCATGTGCTGCCCCCCCTCTCTCTCTCTTCTCTCTCTCTCTCTTCTCTCTCTCTCTCTCTCTCTCTCTCTCTCTCTCTCTTGTATCCATTTTAGTTTTTGAAGTGGATCGGTTCGGGTTGTATTCTTTGCACATGCGCTTAATCGCGTTATTAAGGAACTTAAGCCAGGGCATAACTTATACCAAGACTAAAATATTACGCCAAGGACTTACGCCTCGCTTCGTGAAACAGAAAATACGCCCGACTAAATTTGGCTGTATAAGCCCTCTGACTAGCTTAAATTAACAGGCGTAGTCCTACGACCTTTGGTGAAGCAGGCTTCAGGATCTTACAACTTGGTACAATTGATCACATGATGAAAGAAAGATTACTTTGTTATGCCTCTCCGAAAAATTTCGTGGGAGCATATTAGTCGCCGTCTGCGTTCCGTCCGTCCGGCCCATAGCTCAACCTTTCATCAAAATTGATACAATTTACCACAATTTTTTTTATTTTTGTACAAGGGCTGTATCCAAAGACTTTCAATGTCATTTTGAAAAGGTCAAGGTTCACTCAGAACTAAAATTATTATATATTCCTTATTTCAACATTTTTTAAACAGCCATAAGTTCACACCTCCTAACCCTTTCATCATAGCATTCATCATATATTGATCCTCAAATATTCTTATGGGACATGATACTTTGGATCAAGCGTATTTTCAAAGGACAAGGTCACTCAAGCATATCCATATATTAGGGGAAAAAGTGCCTTATTTTAACAGTTTGAACAAGTCTTGAAGATGTATCCCACAAATTATATTATATAGACAATGTGGTTTCAAGTAAAGTTACTCAAGGTCATTTTTGAAAGGTCAAGGTCCTGAGAACATTACATAAAAGACAATGAAAGTTCCTTATTTTAAAGTTTTTAACAAGTATTGATCATATATCAGTTAAAAATTAACAAGCCAAATTTACTTTTAGTCAAAGTGACTTAAGGTCCAGTTTTATTGGAAGGTCAAGGTCACTGTTAAAATACATATCTTGTATATGGACAATAAAGTTCATTTCAACAATATTTCAACAGTTATTAAGTATTTCATTGGTTAGATGCAAGTCGGGGAGCATATCATCAGTTTTTACTTGATATTCTTGTTTTTCACAAGGTTCAAGGGTCAAAGGTCAAGGGTCATAGTGTCACGTAGTAGGAAACGTTGAAGGCAAAATACAGACGAACCATAAGCTCCAGAATAGACAACTTGCTACAATTGAAGCACCCATAATAAGAGAAAGATGCCGATTGTTTTTCCAAGGTTCGTAGATCGATTGGGTCAAGTTCGTTAGTGTCATTAGTAAGAAACTTTGTAGGCAAGATAAAGACTAAACCGTAAGCTCCAGGATCTTACAACTTGGTACAAATTATTCACCATTGATGAGAGGAAGATGCCTATTTGTTTTTCAAGTCGTAGGTCAAAGGTCAAGGTCGTAGTTCCTTAATAGGAAAAATGTGTGTAGGCAGGATTACAGGCTGAACCGTAAGCTCGCAGAATCTTACAACTTGGTACAATTGATCACCAGGATTAAAGGAAGACGTCAATTATTTGTTCAAGGTTGTGGTCAAAGTCAAGGTCCGTAGTGTATCACTTAGTAGGGAAAAACGTTGTAGGCAGGATACAGACCGAACCATTAGCTCCAGGATCTTACAACTTGTACAATTGATCATCATGATGGAGGAAGATGCCTATTGTTTTTTCAAGGTCAAAGGTCAAGGATCAGCTATAAGAAAACCTTGTAGGGCATAACAAGAGATCAAACTGTATTTGGGTAGGACCATTAGCTTGATACCTATGACTATATGTCAATGTGAAGATGCAAATTGCTACTCAATTTAGCATGATCTAATGATTAGCATTTAAAAAGGACAGTACTGTACTCGCTGAAATATGAACCCACTGAAATCTGTGACGGGCGTATTATGGCCACGTTGGCGTTGCTCTTGTTTTCTCACTGCTTGCAGATATTCATTTGATTAGTTGGACATTTGCTTTGCCATACCAAGTATCATCTCTCTTTT
>CAJDSM010032071.1:5214-17451 GCA_903981925.1 Ostrea lurida
TTGTTGAGAGAGATCAGTTAGCTGAACATGCTGTACACCCACATGCCTTCCCATTCCAGGATGGACATGAGGCTCTCTTAAAATGTGTAAATTTGATTCAGGCCCCGCCGTCATAAAACATACTTAAGTCTGTAGAATGTTCTCAAGTCTGAGAATATTCTCAAATCCTCAATTCTCAGACTCAGCCGCCGTCATAAAAAAGTTGACATAAAAAAAGTTCCTCAAAGTCAGTTTTATTCTCAATATTTTGAGTCTACAAAATAGTAAGACTTAAAGAATATTCTCAAGTATTCAAAATGGCCTCAATTGGTAAAGAATCATGTCGCCATACACAGAATCTGCGTTTGCGTGAGTTTAAGCCCCCCTCCCCCTTTTAAGACCGACTAAAGGAAATTTCAGATGTGGAAAATTGTTTCCGTAGACGGACAGAGTGGTTTGAAACCATGAGCACGATTAGGCCTATCGACATGAAACAGATAGGTACATCCACTTACCACCACACTATATGAGAAATACATTCATGTACAATGCATAATCGTCCCAACAAAAAAACAACACATGAAAACGTAGGCTACTCAGGTTTGTTACTCCCGGTGTTTACTCTATATGCAACAAGGTGTGACGTCATTTTGTGTGTTTTGTAATACGTAAGACGATTGCACGAGGCGGATCTAAACAATATGATATCAACAAAGGGGCGTTTAAAAATTGAACATGGCATTGCACTTGAAAAAAGAAAATGATAAGGCCCGATATTGCCTGTGTTAGGAATTGACACTGATTGAGAGGAATCTCAGGCGAGTTGTTATTCATATTGCACCACCCTACAGAAAACACCTCTGTTGACTCGAAACTGTGCCGCACCGACAAGGATATGTCGTACGTAGGCCCAATAGATTAGGGGGTGGGGGGTTCAAGATATTAATTATAGTTATATATTAATTTATATTACTAATTATTCTCTATATCTTTAGAAATACTTTCAGAAATTACGTTACGAAATGAAGTAGTCAGGTTTTTGTTTTTTTTCCATTTAGATGTACTTCAGATGAAAAATATTCAATAATTTACTGAAATTTTCTAGATGATAATATTAAATAATCAAAGTATAAGACCTAATATCAAAAAAAAAAAAAAAAAAAAAAATCTTTGCCCTTTTTACTGGACTTTATTAATTGAAAAAGTTTCTGGAATACTAGTAGTTATATAATAGCAAGTATTTTCTCAGCCAAAAAATTATTTCAGAAGACCCTTTTTTTGCTTGTGTAGTTAAAAAATTTTTTATTTGATTTGATGGTGGTGGATCGACCTCTAATCCCCACCCCCTATTTTATGAAATGTCAAATTAAAAACGTTAGAATTTGAAAAGAAAAAAAATGACGTGTTTCCAGTACGATCATTAATAAAAATAAATAAATAAAAAAAAAAAAAAAAAATAACGGAATAATTTAACTTCGTTTATACGAAATGATATTATCTCGTTAAATTACGAAGTATCACGTTAAGACTCGTTATATCGAGTTAATTCCTTTTTAAAAAAATGCTCATTTTTCATTTTCATTAAATGTTTCACACACATATAAAAAGCCATAAATAAAATCACATAAAGTAATGAATGAGAAAGAAAGTAAGTTTGAAAGCTACATGCTAATAATAACTGTGTCAATTTTCAAAGTACGGCGGATAATACATGTATAATAAATTTTGATAATGCTGCAACAGTATATAAAATTGCATGTTTAGTTGAGGGTAAACATTGAAAAATTTCACCCCGAGAAAAAACCATTTGTCAAACCGAGGCGTAGCCGAGGTTACAATGTTTTTCGAGGGGTGAAAATTTTCAATTACCTCAACTAGATGCCAATATTTATTTTGTTATACTGAATGGCTAAATAAAACAACAAACCATTTCGTCTGTTGGACGTTGATCACTGTCATGCCGATGTTTCGTACATGCATTCTGGTAACCGTTTATCACAAACGCTCAAACGACGTCGTCAAACAATCTACGGCGAACCGTACGCGCATTAAAATTTGACGCATGTAACAATTTTTCAGAATCTTACCCGTCGTCAGTAATGTTTCCCGTGCTAGATACTATCACGCCTGGAGGGTGTGTTTTCTATTCTCAGAGGGAAACAGTATGTTTTGTCAACTGTTTCCTTGTCCAATCAATCGAGTATTTTACATGAAAAGTTATAACAATACAAAATGTCACAATCACCGATTTTGTAGATCTTATTAACGATTTTTAATGCGAGATTCTGTGTGTCATTGAAATCGGATACACTCTAAGTTACATATTCATATAAAAATACCACGAAATACCCAAAGAATTTGATGTTTAAAAATATAAAAGGTAACGGGACCCCTGTCCACAAAGCATCTGGCTGTATAGCTTTGCAGGCGGAAAACGGCACGAAACCCGTGCGGCGTTCTGGATTATTGGTCAATAAAATCAATGTCTATCCCAGAAGCTTTTACAGACTCTTTCACATAAATTCAAGCATTTCAATTTTAAAAACAGGCTCTCTTTTATATGTTTCATTACCAAACCAGCCAATAGCTTGGAATTTGCTGGGGATCGGCCTGCATACAATTGTCCCTGAAACGATTTGATTAAAACATTGCTCTCTCTTTGCAATACAGAAATTAAGTTTGTTTGAAATTTCTCATGACAGAAGGAATAATGTATTGTCATCAGCATAATTAGAGAGTGTTCCTGTTTCATTGAATAAATATATCATTAATAAAAAGCATTAACAAAAAGCAGGACCAAGTATGGACCCTTTGTGGAACACCTTTTCTTGATACCTGACCACAGCTGCTTCAGGACTCATTGATTTTACCTGCTGTGAAGACAGAGGACAGGGTTAATTTCCCAAAAGTTCTACGATTTGAAGAAGCCGTAGGCTGAAAGTTACATAAAAGAATATCATGGGCAGGCAATCAAAAGCTCCCGACAAGATCCCATTTAAAAACAGCTGCCACATGTAAATTTTGATCTAACGCATATTTCCAACCTCTAGCAAGTCGGAGCAGTGTGGTCTGGCAATCCATGACCTTTCCTGAAAGCAACATTAAAAAAGTTGTGGAAAATATCATCAAAATATTCTGACAAACTGATACAGACATGACCTTTCATAGATTTCGAAATGGCGGGTAAAATCTATTGGTAACTGTAATTTTTTTCTTTGATAGAGGGTCATCCTTTTGTATAAAGGAATTAACTTCCTGGGCTTGCTTAAGTCTATCTTGAAAAAACCCTTACTGGTAGCATTGATTACCAAGCACATATATGAAATTAGATAACGAGGGGAGCCTGCTTTGGAGTATTTTTAACTGGGATGTTGATCTCGACTCCTGTGTGCCTTTCTGAAAATACCTAATTTGTTGACTAATTTTATTGATAAGTTACCAACACTACATATGTTTAAACTCAAAGTTGCTTTTCTGGTATTAGTTACATCTTATTGAATAGCATCCAGACTACAGTTGGTTATGTTCATCAAATGAACATGCCTCCGTATGTCATTAGCAACATTTTACGTAAAATTCATTGAAAGTTATGCACAGATTTCCCTTGCTGTTATTTAGAACTTGCCTCTCACCACAACACAATGTTGTACAAAAAAACTGGCGTCAAATCAGTGCGGGAAATTATCGAACGGGAATAGTCAAAAAAACTATTCTTCGGGGAATAGTTGTTTATTCACGAACTGGTAAATAGCTATTTTATCTCCTAACGTCATATAGAAACATGCCTACAGAAGTATAATAAATCATATATACTAGCAATTTTATTTCTGCAAAACAGAAAAATAAAAAATTGGCAGAGAACAATTAAATGTACTAATAAGATGATAAATATCTTTCAATTGAAGAAATAACTTTCATTTAAATTTTTTTTTGAAAATGTTTTAACTTTAGAGTTATTTCCTATATTCAAACAAATGACTGCTATTTTTTACAATTGAAAAGGCCAGGCCCTTGATATTTAAAGACTTTGAAAGAAACACTGACATTATATAACTGAATGTTTTTATATAAAGAAAGAAGAAAAAAACATGTACACCACTACATGTAGATCTACAAGACTATATATCAAGGTTGCTGAATTATTTTTTTTTTATCAGCTTGGAGAAAAGCAAAGTATTTTTGTATCCATGTTAGTTATGTCATATCTAAAACTGCTATCAACATTTCAACACAACTTTTTGAGACTATTTATAGAGCACAGGGTGAAACTCATTTGTGCGCCAATATACTGATAAGCTATTTTCTGTTTGGCCTTTTTGATACCGGTAGTTGAACCACTGTGTCTCAAAATTGAGGGACTGGTATTTTCAAGACTTATACATGACACAATGTTGATAATCTTTCATTTGATTGAATGATTCTTTTCAGATGGCTTCAGAATCTGTTATTCAGACCAGTTTGTGTTTACTGGTTCTCTTTTCAGATGGCTTCAGAATCTGTTATTCAGACGAGTTTGTCTTTACTGGATACGGGAAGAACTATGTTAAACTGTTGTACTTGAGGAGGGATGGAGACATTCATTTTGTAAAAGAGCTGAGGTCAGCACAGAACTGACCTTGAACAATGTGAAGGGACTACACTCACGGGGATAACAGCGACATCATAGCCACAGACTCACAGAAAAACACAGTCTATGTACTCGCCAGACAGCATGGTGTAGGTTGAACGCACTACAATCATTATGAAATAATCATTAAATATTGGTCATTTACAGCTAAACAATGGTGCCATGTCAGATGTTGACTGATACCTTGGCGACAGAGAGCCTTCAGGAAATAATGTGTTTTGGATGTGTAAATCCTAATTGTTTCAAGTTAGATAAGATCACATGATGACTAGGCATATAACAAGTGCTGTCATAGTTCAATTTCACTTTCATTATATACATCATGAGAATATCTAGGTTAAGTTTTATAAACGCCCGTCAAAGATTGGACATATATGGTAAAGCGTTGTCTGTCTGTCCATCCGTCCGTCTGTCCGGCTTGTAGGCAGGATACAAATTGAAACCTAAGCTCCAGAAATCTATTGATCACCATGACAAAGAGGAAGATGCCTATTGTTTTTTGATGCAGACCAAACCATAAGCTCCAGATCTTACAACTTGGTGCAATTGATCACCATGATGAGAGGAAAAGCCTATTGTTTTCAAGGTCAGAGGTCAAAGAGCAAGGTTGTGTAATGTCACTTAGTAGGCAAACGTAGGCAGGATACAGATAAACCGTATGCCCAGGATCTTACAACTTGTACAATTGATCACCATGATGAGAGGAAGAAGCCTATTGTTTTTCAAGGTCAGAGATTAAAGGTCAAGGTTGTAATGATCACTTAGTAGGAAAATGTTGTAGACAAGATGCAGACTGAACTGTAAGCTTCAGGATGTACAACTTGGTACATTTGATTACCCATGATGAAAGGAAAATGCCTATATTTTTCAAGGTCAAAGGTAAGGTTATAGTGTCAACCTATTAGGAAAACCTTGTCGGCATAATAGAGATCAAACTGTATTTGGCTAGGACTGTCAGCCTGCTTACCTATTGCACCCTTATGCCAATTGAGGATGGCATATTGTTTCTCAATAAGCATATAATGAATTAACACTTAGAGGAGTGTTTCAGTACCAACCCTGCTGAAATATGAATCCTACTTAAATCTGTAAAGGAGTACTATGCCACGTTGGCATTACTCTTGTTATTGTTCAGGCTGTGATAATTTTTGACAGATTTGTGTCTTTGTACTTTGAAATTTCAAACAATGCATGTTCCACTAATTATTTCAGTCATTCTTGCGCATATTTAAAGGAAATATTTTGGCAGAGTTTATGCCCTTAAACTTAGAAAATTTCACAATTTCACTCATTATCTCTATCATACATGGACATTTTGAATTGGAATTTGGGTGTAGATCATGACATGATCTACACCCCAGAATAATGCAATTGATGATTTTTGGCAGAGTTGTGGCCCTAATTGGAAGAGGCATTTGTGTACGCTTTCACACATACACATGTACTAGTAGTTCTAAAACTATATTTTTAACCCTCAATTTAAATTTTTTTACATGTGATGTTTGAAAGGGGTTTAAATATTTATGATGTAGCAATACCATTATACTTTTGGCTGGTTAGTTCAGTAGTTGGATCAACTTACTAATAACCGGTAATGCAAGGGTCCTGAGTTTGGTTTTTGATTGATTCACAATGATTTTCTGCCCAAATTTGCTAACAAAAATTTGTGAGTGTCAAATATATACATCCTTCTGTATACATTTTAAAGAATTGACAGTATATATTTTACTTATCACAACAAGGAACCCTAAAAATAACACTAACTCTAAAGCAGAATTTGTAATTATGTTTCCCCTCTTCCATGGGGAGACATGTTGTTTTAGTACTTTCTCTGTCACAAAATTTTGAGAATGCCTCTACACTTGTATGGCTTACCGGATTTTTTGATTCTTTTTTAATTTCTGGTGATAGGTTCAAAGTGCAAGAAATTTGCTTTGCTGCTGTGTGACCATTTTCTCAGGAAGTATCGTCATGTTATTAGGGCGAGGGTTCATATCGAAGAAGCACCATGGAAACGCATGGAAATAGTAAGTACAAGCATATAAGATGTTATCAGAGTAGTGGTAACGATCAGATAGGTAATGTGAATGCAACGCCTCATGGGGCCTTACAAGGAAAATGCTTTATTTTTAGAGGAAAGGATTTTGCTTGCAACTTTTTGTTGGTTAATTTTTTGCAAAAACTTATTTGGTACTTGTTTAACTGCAGTATTTGGTTTGTCAAGTGGCATATTTGAATAGACTGACTTGATTTTTAAGCATGATTTTTGATTGGAAAGAATGCAAATTAGCTTTGAGATCTAGACAGTTTTACTTTATTTTATGGTGGTACCAATAATAGGGAGGCCAGCAGCATGTGCACGCTTTTCTATTCAGTCATGAGGCCAAGCATGTTTGTGAAGGTCAGTCAGGGCAGAAGATGGTAATGTAATCAAATCATTTTAACAAACAAATTTTATTTTTGAAAAAAACATGTGGGCATTGTGATGCATTACACCAGCATACTTTTATGAAGCGCCAACAGGCTGTTGATACCCTCATGTATTTAGAAAATTGAAATTTATTTCTTTATATTTTGCATTTTACTTCAGTTTTGTTTTATATTCCCAGAATGTTGAAATAATTGTATACTATATTTATCAAGATTCATGCACCCATTATTCTCCAATCTTTGCAAGTGTCTGATTCCGCTAGGAGATGAAGAGTTAAAGCGAATCTGGCACTTTGCGTGTGAAGATGATTGTTCACATGCATGAGGAAATGGATTATGATTTTAAATGGTAAGAGATACCAAAGGCAAAAACATTGGAATTGTGAATAATTACATTTATAATGAAAGTTTTATAAGGGTTACTAGTAATAGTCATTTGGGAGCCATGAGAATCTGTGTTGTCAAGTAGCTTTAATGTGAATTCAGCACTCAGTATTTGTTTTACATATACTGAAATACAACAGGTATGGTTTCAATAATTTTAAGAAACATAAGATAGCAACATATTTATTGGAAGAGAAAATTTTGGATATTAATTCATGAACACTAGCTTCAAGATATCCCCCCCTCCCCCCCCCCCCCCCCCCCCCCCATTGATTGCCGTTTACATTTAAAGAACACCAGCTGCATTGGCTTTAATTTGAATTTCCATCAATTATGCAATCAAAATATGAACGTTATAGTGACGAATTTGGTTAAATAGGTCTGAATCTACTATACGGTAGTAAGTTAGTGGTCTGTCTCCCTGTACACAACTTCATAGATGCCATTTTTCAAAAACTCTGATTGTCAAGAGCGTCAATATAAACTTTTCACATTTTCATCTTCTTCTCCAACACCAATTTGGCCAATTTGTAACCAACTTGGTACAAATCATCCTTAGGTGAAGGAATTCAAGATATAACCATGTTAAAATAAAAATTACAGGTTATTAAACTATAGGGGTGAATATTGACCAAGTTAAATTTGAAAAATTTGCAAATTTACACCTAATGAGTGCCAATATTCACTTGGTAAGTTCATGACTCATTTATTATATAGCTAAACTAGATAAGTTCATGACTCATTTTATAATGACTCATTTATTATATTAGCTAAACTAAGATAAGTTCATGACTCATTTATATATATGCTAAACTAGATAAGTTCATGATTCATTTTTATATAGCTAAACTTAGATAAGTTCATGGACTCATTTATTATATAGCTAAACTAGATAAGTTCATGACTCATTTATATATAGCTAAACTAGATAAGTTCATGACTCATATTATATATAGGTAACTAGATAAAGGTTCAATATGACTCATTTATTATATAGCTAAACTAGATTGTATATTTCAGGTGTTTTGTTGTGATTATTTATTTTCTGGCCAAGTTGCATGTTTTTAACATGTGTCCAATTGCATTAATTAGTACTGATGGCGAATAATATTCGCTAGTCTTTAACTATGGCTGTAGTGAGAATTTACACATCAATAAATCCCAAAACACATGTGCCAGAAAACAAGTGAAGTAATGTTTGAAAACTATTCAAGTGTTTGAAATTGCTGATACAGTGAACAAACAGTGTAAATGCCAGATATTTTACTCACAAACTGGATACAAGTGGCAGGATGGTATTCTACCAAGATTCTACTTACATTCTACAGTACTGTTGAATAAAATACTCACAGTTCTTCAATTTTTAAAGATGCTCTGTCTTTATATCTTAATTTTTTATGTGTTGTTTTATCACAGGGAAGGAATAAAGAGCATTATTTTGGAAACTTTTGCGGGACCTCCCGACAGGGGAGAGTACTCTCCCTCCGTACAGAATACCCTGTACCTCACGGCCCAGAACATTATGGACAAAATGCCAGCGGTATGTGCACCAGCATTGAGCTGTAAAGAAATAGTAATTGGATGATAAGCAGTAATATTTTTCATGGATCAATTAACATGAAATATTTGTTTTCTCTTTTGATGTAACACTATTCTTGTCAGTAGGACAGAGCTGTAAATGTTGTTTGCAAAGTATGGAGATCTCACTGTACATCCTCTATCATATGATGATTATTTCTGAAGCTGGCACATTTGTAGAGCAATATCTCATGAATAATGAAATAAAAAATGCTCAGATTTCAACCCCCCCCCCCCCCCCCTTAATTATTGTTCCAGAGCAGTTAGGTGGAAAATTGCAAGAGGAAAAAAAATGGATTTAATTCACTTGTTCATAATATTTACCTTAGAAAATACAGTTGGTGGGAAATTAGCAAAATCTAATATATGTAATTTTGGAATTTGCTTTACAAATTGAATTTGTAATGGAAATATTTGCGACTCCCATTGGTAACCTGAAATTGATCCCAGTGCAGCTGTAACTGGTTTGGTTTTTGGTTTTTTTTTGGCATTTTATGAAAATATGTTCCTGATAAGTATTACAAGTTTTTGCCAATCAGAGTCAGATGATATGTAGATTGTAGAAGATTAGGGTAATGTGTCAAACTAACTATGTGCTAGGTAAATCCATTTATAGACATCAGCTAGAGCCTTGATGTCAAAACCAAGTGCGTATTATATCTCAAGTTGAAATGAACCATATAGACAGTGTTGATAGTTGACTTTTATCTGATGTGTATACAGTGCATATATTTTTCAGGTTGAGAAGGTGTATATTAATCTCCCGAATGTACACTACTTTGGAATTGACTTCAACCGGTTTCCGAAGATTGACTTCAAAAAGAATGATGACAATGTAAGTGAATTATGTTTTGAAGAAAAACCTGTGTAAACTTTCCCACATTCTTTGGAAATCTGTAATCAAAGGCTTGTCGAAATATCTGGATCCATTTTGAAATTGGACTCGCTATACTCCATTAATCACTATTTAGATTAGAGTGCTACTTGAATTAATTTTCTTGCAGGTTTACATGCCCACCGATAAACCATCAGGAAACATCAACGCAACGATAGCAAGAAAACCCAAATCGAGGCTCTGATTGTTAGGCGATAAAGACAAGTATTGTATGGTCGTACAGTTTGTATTAGGGAATAGATACCAATCAGCCAGTTTGTACATTCCTTTCTTAAACGTATATATGTAAACAGTATTAATTGATCACGCTTTAATTAGGTTATGGTGCGTTTACAAATTGTATGCATAATCATTCTATTTTTAGCAATTTGTGCTATATAAGGTATATTATTTTGGTACTGTATACCATTTTTTTTAAAGGCTCAATTGTTTGTAATAAACACTGTGTTGGTTGAAAAATTTAACATTGTCTATTACAATGAAACAGTGATACTAATACTATTATTAGAATAAAGTAAACTTTGATATACTTTTTACATATCAGGCTTTAAGTCATTAACATTTTCCTTGTGTTGTAACATGTGATCTGCTATGTTTGATTTATAGTGTATTGTTGATATGCATTGCAAGCACCGTTCAAAATTTATTGTTATTTTTGAGTAGACATAGTATTTCTTACGTACAAATTCCAGTTGACATGTATAGATACTGATGTGTCAATTCTCTTTTTTTTATAGCTGTTATCAGTGAAACTATTTACCATCGTCGGAAACCCACGGGCCAGTCTTCGCAACGCTCTACCTGAAGCGGACTGGCCGTGGGTTTCCGACGATGGTATTTACTGATATAGAATTGTAGTCTACGTGTTCTTGTAGTCATTGTGAATATTGAATTAGTGCATTACATATGTACTTTGTTTACAAAATTATTCACACAAAAAATGTACTTCCTTTCTCGAAACCATCTTTAAAAAATGTTCAAAGTTCTTGCAAGTCTTAAATGTCCATGTGGTAATAATAGTATAGTTGTTGTTAACGGTGGGCTATTTCCTTTTAAATTTAAGGTTTACATTTACTAACATTGACTAGTCCGTGATGAATTACTTAAGTCAACTTCTCTAAAATTTCTTGTATCCTGACATATGTATGGTATTAAGTAAACTGTTACAATTGTATACATTGACCTATAGTGTCCATATTTAGCTTAGTTCATTCTTTTTCTCTTGTTTCAAATTTACAAGGAATGTCCTATTGAAATTTTAGGATTTTGTGGGTTTTATTTTTTTAAATTTATTTCCCGATCATTCTTAACATGCTTCCTGAAATGCAGTATTCATATATATGTATATTGGTATTATACATGTACAATTTGTACATCTATTATATTAATTGTTTAAGCTAACATAAAACTTTTAAAGATTTAAGATCAGTAAATGCTTTACACATAGGACTAGCTGTATTGCAATTGTATGGCATTGAATGCATATTGGATAAATGCTGATGAATATGTGGAATACAACTTGAATATTTGGCATTCAATACCATACAATTGTTAATAATCTACATCTTATCTGTAATGAATACTTTGGTTACTGATTGCACAGATTTTAAGTACTCCTCAAAATATAAATTCTGTTTATATTTAGAGAAAATTAGCAAGAACTGGAATATGATCTCCTTGTTTTGAAAAATATATGATCATTTTATGTTTTATTTCTATGTTATTTCCTTTACTATATGATTAGTTGTGAAAATAAAGTGTATTCTAGGTGTTATAATGTGTTTTCCCTTATATTTCTTCACTTCTCTGGCATTATCAGAATCTCAATGATATTGTGGCTATGATAGATTTGAGATTGTAGGTTTTACAAGGTAAAAAAATGCAAAGTGGATTGTTTTAAAAAGCCAAATCATTTTTTTGAAAATGACAGGTGGTCTCCTGTTGGTGTGCAATAAGGTTTGAAATTTTTACCGAGGGTGTAAATAAAAAGCACGTTTTTTTTTAAACTGGTTCCCAGAACCGTTAAAATATGACAGTGAGTAGCCAAATCATCTTTTAGAATATGACTGGTGGTGTTCTTGTAGATGTGCAATAAGTTTTCAGTATTTTAGATTTTCATCCTGGGAGCTAAAATGTTTTGAAAAGCTTTTTTTTCTATAGAAAAACCAGGTTCCCAGAACTCTTACATCATATCATCCTTTGGGAGACAATTGGTTGTGTACTTTAGATATGCAATGGGTTTTTAGAATTTCCTTTTTCACATTGAGGGTTAAAGGGGTGGGGACACAACAAGGAAACATTTAACCTGGTGATCAGTGCATTGTCATGTGCAACAAAAATATCA
>CAJDSM010032073.1:5247-29486 GCA_903981925.1 Ostrea lurida
AGAGGAGAGAGAAGGAGAGGGAAGGGACGAAATGTACGTGATGCGTATAGAGTGCGAACTAACTGGTGTGCGGTCATTCGAGTCATAGAGACCGGAAGGGAAAGCGCTGCAGGCCTATCACTAACCGTGTCACATGCAGGTAGTGCGCACGAAAAAGATCCTTCCCTGCTCAACTGGACCCCGGCCCTGAGCGTGCCGAGCATTAGGCCCAAAATTATGCAGCCTTACACACGGCATTCTGGCTGAAGTATACAATATCGAGTGGGATCAATATACAGTAATAATCAATCATCATAACATGAAATAGCGCATCATTTAATGGAAGTATTCAACATGTTATCTCTTCATTCAGGAAATTCTATTCCTAGATGCATATGAACATGTATTAGTAAGCATTAAATAAACGGTATATCAATATCTCTCGGCCATGGAACCCAAATAAAATCGCAAAGCAGAGGAGAATATAAAAAAACACTAACACATTCTCTTTATCACACAACTGGGAAAAAAGGTAACAGAAAAGTGATTATGCTAAAAATAATAGTCTTTCAAATACTGCTATTTTGTTCTGTTCATCGGGGCAGTGAGTCAAACACTTTGTGATATCGCTTCAGCTCTTGGAAGAACACCACGGTGACCCTAAGGGGGCCTCTCGGTTCTCGCGCAGCTCAGGAATCGGTTTCCTTACTCAGCCATTGGCCAAACACCAGAAAAATGCTGGGACAGGCGTAAGTTGCTATCAACCGTGGAAACATGCACAGGGACATGTAGTTCTTTGGACTAATCTCTGAGCACCTAATCTGCTCCGTTTTCAAGAAATTGTGTGTTGGGGTCCTCTACTGGTCAGATATTTCCACTAGAGACCCGCTAAAGATTGACATACGGCATGGGTATGGAAATTTTTTCCTTGCTTTAGCACTGCTAAAAGATGTGGCAACCTTATCACGCGAAGAAATTGAAAGAAAATGGTGAAATGCCAGTACTGGGCATCGTGGGATGATCAGATTATCTGACCCAATTGAAACAGGTATTGTCACATTGGATAATAACATTGTATTAGTCGGAGAGATACTAGCTATAGGCTAGGGGAGTACAGGCAATAGCAACCTGGAATCAGTCTGATATTCTTTAGGATTGACACAAGAATGCGCTGCTCTACAAATTGATATGTTATAGGGTGCATATGCAAGACAAATGTTTTGCTTTGTGTAGGATGTTGGCATAGCCCAATCTTGTAAATCTACATTCCTTCAGGAAGATAGTAATTCTGGACACCTCAGCGAGAAACAGAGGACGCTATAGGACCAACGTGGTGCGCTCTCGTGCTTCCCACATACATTGAAATTCGAGTTTAGAGTCTCGTGCGAGTGAAGACGAGAGAATGCCAAAATATGATACTCTTGCTATGCCTATCAACACTGATGAGCTGTAACTAGATCCTTCATGATTTTTGAACAATAGCCTGATCGAAGATCTGAGTCCATTGATTATTGTAAACCAGAAGACGAAGATGCTACACTCCATTGTGGCCGGACTGTTCAGTAACAGGTGACACTAGGTTATAGATTGTTATAAACATGATTATTTGAGCAAGGACAAATCAAGCGCTAGTGTATTCAAAAGGAACATAAATTGAATTAATTTTATTGAGATAATTTTCATGCATATGACCTGCTTCTGCATTATGCATTTGGTATTCATCTTTTCCGAAGTTTGAAAAAAATCAGATGCGAATCGATTCATTCACACTCGGTCGAAGTATGAGATTAAAATAGCTGCCAAGTATGATCATCAGCGCTGTACATCAACACATCCGACATACTATCACATACATATTGGTTTTATTTTTATATACAGATGCTAGCTGAGCAAAATCCATATTGGCCTCAACTATAGAGATACTACAGGAGGAAGACAATTAGGGATGATACTGCATACAAGCATGAAGAGATACGACTTTGCTCTGATACTGTATACTAATAGCCATAAAGATTTCAACGATATGTGCGAATTACAAAGAGAACGTGCAGTTCCTGGTAACAGCACAACAGATATGTATACAAGTTCTAATTCTGCGATGCTAATTGGAATGATCTCGTCATAACTGAGTGCAAGCTTGGAATGCACGCAGAGAGAGCACCACTCCAAGTGGACACCCCCCCCGGAACGCTGGTTGCAAGTAGGACAAATTTACAAAGGAAATCACTTACAATATATTCAATGAGATCTATCCTTGTCGCAAATTCAGATTGGATCAGTATCAGAAATTTATACTGAAATACAAAATATAGTTCATGGCGCACCAGTGGCATACCATTTCCATCACTGTCGTACCGGAGATTATGAATAGTGTATACCCCCAAAAAGAACAGTAATTATAAGTTGCTAGAACACATAAACTAGATTTTATCGATAAAGTGAAACATGGCAGTCAGTGTCTTTGACTGCCACTAATCCACTCTCGAAGAATGTAATGTACAGAAAAATAACTCTTCACATGACATATAATTATGAGCTGGATAATAATCTACCCTCACCATTTATACTACAAAACTATCATCTACCAAAGCTGGCGTAACACTAGAGTTAATGATTTTCATGGTCAATATGTAAGGCTCATTATTCTCCGGCCCGAGGAGCTCCGCAATTAAAGCAATTATTCCACGCACACTATAGGAGATATATAACTCATCGACATTTGGTAATCGCTCTAACCTTACCAAGATAAAACTACCCTGAGGAGACCTCTTTCAGAACGTACGAAATTCTTCAAGAACGCATGCTTTGCAAAGTTGATCACAAATCACATGTTATATCTGCACCAGTGCAAGTGGTAAACGGATAGAAATGGAACTACACACTGTAACATATACTCGGGGAATCCAAAACTTCGAGTAAAAATCCCTTAGCACATATACATGAAAGTATATATCTTGCTGGATCTAGTAATCTGCTGCCACTCCGAAGCCCAGCTGAGTCTTAGTATCTCACTCACGTAAATACTTGAACACGCTGCTGTCAAGGAGTCAGCTTTGCAGAAGTATATAGAGTGAAACTATATCATTACGCCTACACTACGCTGAGGGCCAACATTATCAAATGTGGATTCTATACATAAACTCTAAGAGGGAAACTTTCTAGTACGCAATTTGAAATCTCAGAACCTTCGACAGTATAACCCAACAATCAATACCAATGCACTTTCGAAACTTACACTACCATCCTGGGCACGATAATATTACACAGGCAAGCTATTGAGTAAAACAATTTATAGACTAGTTTGGGCTTCTGTAGCAACAAAATGGAAATATTCTTATCTAGTGAATTAGCCATTCAACAAGTATTTTGTAATAAACGAGTATACTTAAACACTCTCAACGCAACTCCGATTTCTACTAACACACAGTACTTCATTGAGTTGAGATTAAACGATAAATGGCCTGAGAGTTCCTGCTATTTGACAATATCTTTTGTAGTCATTCGGACTAATCAGTTCGTCTTTTGATGAAAACATTCCCAACAGTCGTTGGAATTCCAATGGGCACCTAACTCTAAATGCTCCTCTTATTAGGCTGTACCTATTTGTTCAGAGCTTGACTCGAGCGCAGATATCATTTAAACGCTTCAACATGATATAAAAGTAAGAACTGCTCCTATGTGCTGGTGGTCAGAGCCTTAATGTGCTCAATCGATTTCGATATAGTGATTGACGATTATGTTTGATCTACAATAACTTATGTATTTGCCAATTCTCTATGTTCGAGCATGTTCTAAATTCACTCTACTGCATCCAACAGATGAAGGAAGTAAGAATCATCAAGTGACACAACAACAGAGTTCTTCCACATATATCTGGTTCGAGAGCTGAGATATTATTATTGAAGCGCATTCGATCGATTGAACTGGCTACTCTAACAAGCATTTACTTCATACTCTTATGAAATAGGCGAGGTGAAACGAAATTCTAGCTTCGTACATTCGGTCTCTATAATTTTGCACTAACTCTTGTGTCAAGCTATTCACATACAACACCTGCATATGGTCGTGTATGTGCTCTCACTTATTTCGCTATTCGCTATACGAGTCGATGTTCTGGGCGTATAATCAGATGTTTTTGAATCGAGGCAAGCTACTTATTAGATCATAGTTGTTGTTTAGTCAGGGGTCTCACCATTATCGAGTCATCGCTAATTGAGAAGGCCGCTGATTTGTCAGTAAAATTTATATTGGTGACGTATATTTAAGACGAATTTAAGTGTCTATGAAACCTACATAGGGTGAAGCGATCATATGAGTCAAATAACTGATTATCTAATGCTCTGTTTTCACAGCCATTGTTAAGTGGACCGTTTTTACACACACTGATTTTGATACGGCACTGTTCCCGTATTGACCTGATCAAGGACCTATGGGCTTCACGCGGTACTGATCGGTCAACTCTAGGGAGTGTATATACTCTTCCTAGGACAACGCTCTGATCCCACCTTATGGTCGTTTCCAGGGGTTCCGCTTATTTGCCCAATGTCCGCTCTTGTGTTTTGTATTTGATATTTACTTGGACTTAAGGAGATATGTGATGCAAGATGTACCGTATATCTGATCCTGAGCCTGTTATACGAGAATAATAAACTATAGTTAAATTAATTTGAGCTTTACACATCACAACAATAGAATAATGAATATATGGAAGATCCATATCCTAATATTGCCCAGTGGCTCTCGTAAAAGTAATAGTACACTCCACAGAGTTTTGTCTACATGTCGTGCTTGTTACTAGGATCAAAGTCGTAGTGTACGACGCTTCTTTTGGAACAGATTTAGGTAGCAGGCAAGACTATCAAGCTCAACTATGATGGACAAATAGGACGACATGATTAATTCTTCCATCGCTGCGCAACTTTCGGATGTGTATTATCATGTGAGCGGCCTACATACCGGGTACCGATACTGTATCAATTGATTTGAAACGCAAGAGCTTGATTCCGCATATATCTGCTAGTTTCACAAATCGAGACACGGCGACTAGGACCTGAGTCTACATGACAAGTTGAAGTTTTGACTTCACGGGGATGTCAACTGAGAGTGGTTATTTGAATTGATGCCTATCTTTCAAGTGTTTATTTGCATATTGAGGTCCATGACAGGTCAATTCTATGGTCAGTTAGTGTACATGATTCCAGTTCCATAATACATACCTGGGCATTGAGAGATCAAATCTGTTGTTTTAGCTCTGCGTGTTATCGGTACCAGAAAAATTGTCATCAGACATATTTTTTTCTCCTAATTCTTTTATGCTTTATATATGATATTAAATGTATTTTTATTTTTTTTTTATATTTTTTTTGTTTTTTCTTTTTTATTTTTAATAATAAATGGTATCAGTGATTATTTACTATTATTTTTTTTTTTTTGTCTTTCGTTTTTTGTATAATTTATGAATTTCAACTCTCATCTTTTTGATTATATTTTTTTTTTTGTTCTTTGTTTTTTTGTTTTTATATTTCTTTTTTGTTGTGTTCGTGATGTGTTTTATTTTTCCACGTTGGGCTTGCTGGCGCTGGGGATACTATCCTCAGTTTTATAAGGAACGTAAGCAACGTCGCACACAATCTAGGGACAAACTCCAGTACATTATATTCTGGTTCACAATTGTTTGATCTGCGTAGAATTCCAGCAAAAATAAAGTCATTCAAGAATTAATGGTCGAGGTGTACCTCAACCGCTGAGCGCGGGTTTAAGTGCTAGTAAAAATGTCAAAATGTGGTCTTAAATCTTGCAATATTGAGACACGCCCATAGGCAAACACTTTCAAAAACGACGAACTCGTTAACTATATGATCAATTTGAAACACTCCCTAACACAAGTTAAACTCACTGGGATTTTATCAGGAATTATATCCTGAACAGGCACGTTTAATGCTACTTTGCCCAGCAAGGCCTTTACCAAGTTAGGCTATCATTTCCACCCCTCCACTTGTAAATGAGGATATTATGACAGAAAATACTTGGGGTAACCTTACTAAAATTATTACTCCACATTCGCAGCTTGATACGAAAGCGTGCATTAACATCCGCCCATCTACACATCAGATTTTGGTACCTACGCCTACAGGTGAAATTTTGGAGGTTACTAAGGGTGAAATACATTGGAACAGGGGCCCATGATCCTTCCAATTTCTATTTTTTTGTCTCGATTTTAACCAACAATATCCTCCATAATGCCAGTGGCATGCTGTTAGGTTAGACTAGATAGGATAGAATGCATTGTTCCATTGGTTCCCTTGTATTGGGAGTGTGGAACCCCCAGGAACCCTTTGATATTTATGGAATTTTAAGTACTGATATTCTTAATTGGGTAAGGTTCCAAGACAGCGAAAGAAGTTTTTTGAGACATGTACTCTAATGGCAGACCTGACACTACATATATATAAGGGTGATAATCAAAACTAAGTCAATATGTTTGATTGATTTGTATCATACCCTTATGTTAGGACTGTCAATTTTCCTACTAATTGACTACGGTAATCCCCGTTACTTTATTCGACTAACGGCTCACGGCGGGTGTGGACCCGGTCAGCAGAGGAAGCTTACTCCTCCATCGGCACACTGCCATCCTACTGGATCCACTGGTGTTCTGGCACGGCGAACTTTGCTCCGCCGGTTCCGTCATGTAGCACAGGCAACCACTAGTCACCGATTTTTTGTACTGGTTTCTTTTTGGAAACCTTCACAAACAAAATAATGAAATTACGTTTTTAAGCCACCCACGATGTTACCCCAGTTACTACGCCTAGGTTTGCTTGAAATCGGATATAGAATCAAGGATCGTGCTGTTGGATTTTCGGACACACCTTTCAGAACAATGCGCGACAAAGCTCTGCGTATCTCCAATTGGTCACTAACGAGGGTACTGGATGGCAATATTGATAACTTGGGAGTTAGTTTTTGTGTAATGTGACAGTCTACCGGGGAGTAGGGATGGTGAAAATGGGGCAGCAGGCTGATGAGTAAACGGAAGGGTTATCGGAAGAAGTCATAAAGCAACACGCCGTATTGGTGCATTACTACTCTTATTCCGTTCCGACCTGTTTGGTATTCGGCATTGGCCCGGGACGGACAGGATTGGATGCTATGACGGGTGGTTACCTCTACGGCCTGGGTTCACTCGCACACAACATGACTAAATTACTTGTTCGCATCAACATCGAGACCCGGAACCACACTCCCGCCTGTCGCATCCTTGTGGTGTTCTTCGGCTGGGCTTTTTGCTGCATCTTATTGTGATCAACATACGCTAACTCTCTGTCAATCATAGTAACACCTAACATAATATTTTTGGGACTGGGGAGGGAGACGGAAGACCATGTGGAGGGCTGGGATCTGCAGTCATGTAATAAGCCACAGCTCGTTGTCTATTATCCCAATGGTAGGTGAGATCAATGCTGCGACAAAAGGCAA
Source organism: Ostrea lurida (assembly GCA_903981925.1). Lineage (NCBI taxonomy): Eukaryota > Metazoa > Mollusca > Bivalvia > Ostreida > Ostreidae > Ostrea > Ostrea lurida. The sequence goes on from CAJDSM010032073.1 coordinate 12,706, forward strand.
ATTGGCTCTATAAAATCCAATCCACAGACTGGATGCCCCAACCATAATATCATGAAATGATTTCAAACAGACATTTGTACATAGGGATCCAGATGAACTCCACAATAAATGCTAGCATATATTTAAAAAGGCATAGTTCCATTTTTTCAATGGTATTATTTTGATTGATTGATTATTTATTGTTTTACGTCCCACCGAGAATATTTCACTCATGAGACGTCACCAATGCCGGGTGAAGGCAGCAATAATTAGGCTATGCTCAGTCACTCAGTGGGCCTTTGAGTCAGGGAGGGACGATCTTATCCTCTAGGCACCTGATCCCACCTCTGGTGTGCTCCAGGGCCGCTGATTGCCAACCTTTGTTTTTTGGTATTATATTTTTAGGGACTTACAGAATTTTGAAATCCATGTCTCGTATATCTTTGGCCTTTACATCGTGCCACAACCTTACTGTGACTTTCGGTTTTTGCAGTCTCGTCCGAATGACCCCCATTTTCAGTCGCCCTTACGACAACGCAAGGGGATGACGAGGACCTATTCTAACCGCGAATCCCCATCGGGTCCGGAAATCTATTTTTGAGAGAAAGTTTAGTTGTTTTTCTGGTAACAGCTCATCCCTTCTCAATGACATGGAATTGGGGTTATTTTTCTGTGGTGACAATATGGGGGCTTTTTGGCAGAAGCAATGCAATGACAACATAATGCTGCACTTATGATTTTTGATTTTATATTTTTGAGAACCCCTTCATTGCCAATTGGTGTGTGATAGTTGGCAAAGAAAATAGGCCTAGGTGCATAACAATTTGTACCTTGCGCTTGATGTATCATGCCCTTGATGGAGTAATTGTTGAACTGCCAGGCATGGACAGGTGTTGAGTGGGGATAACTGTCCTGTCGTATTGTTTCCTGGCCGCCTGACTCCTGAGGAGGTGGATCCCCCACATTGTGCGATCCTTGCGCCTGTGTGGCTGTAGATGTATGCTGCCGATCATCTTAGTGCCATCGCCGCGCAGTCTGACCTGGCCAGTCTGGGTTCCCCGCCGCGAGGCCTGCTGCCGGCGTGTCCGGGACCCTATTTTTTATTTCCGCCCGAGCATGTCAACAATTGGGTTATATCAGGATAAATAGAAAACTGATTAAATTAACAAGAATTTTTAACATTGAAAACCGTGTTGTGATTGACGTCTGGTAAGCCCCGGAATTACAAAAATATTTTTTCTGTGATCCCCAGAAAAATCGGGGGAGCATCATAGTCGCCGTCGTGTCCATCCGTCGTCCCCTGTCCGAGCTCACATCTTTTAAACCTTTCATCATAAATTGATGAATTTAACCACAAAGTTCCTTGAGACAATCCCGTGGGGGTCCGGGTTAGAATAGGTCCCCAGCATCCCCTTAGCGTGTCGAAAAGGCGACTGAATGGGGGCGGTCATTGCGGAAGGAGAACCGGAAAACCGAGGCCCCGTGTCACAGCAGGTGTGGCACGAAAAAGATCCCTCCCTGCTCAATGCTCCTGATGCCGAGCAAGCCTAAATTTGCAGAGCCCTTCACCGGTAAATGGTGACGTTCCATATGAGTGAAATATTCTCGGTGGGACGTAAAACAAGACAAAATGCAATCAACCTTGAGACAAGGGCTTTGTTGATCTAAGGCTTCAAGGTCATTTTGGAAAGGTGCAAGGCACTCAAACTTGTACTGTAATGGAGTGTTTTCATTGGGGTCTTACCTAACAGGACTTTCACTGTTAACTGCCATAATAGCGGTAATTTACGACCCTATGGGTGATGCCCGCTCAATTTGTCAGAACAGCTCAAGGAGTTTATTCATATAAATGGCAAAGTTAAACATTGTTAAACGTGCTCAAAAAACATATATACAAGTTCGAGTGTAGGGCAACACGGACCTCCGACAAAGCAATGCCCTTTACATTGGCAAAATTTCATTTGAAATTTAATCTAATTTAATCTACTGTCTTGATACATGTGCAATTTCATTGTTGGTACAGTAGGCCTAAATACTGTGTAAAAAATACGTGAGAAAATTGTAATTAAATATACATGTATATGGTTAGTGTATACAATTTACAAAGCAACTTCCACCATAGCACTTCACCATAACCAGTGGATAAAAAAACCAATTTCGAATAATCGAATAATTCTTCGGCTAAAGCTATCGAATAATCGATAAAAAAATTACTCATTTTTGACATCCCTGTAATCCCACCGTTCGCTACGGACACAAACCATGTCTCTGCAACATACATCGAGTCACCACTTGTCCTCTTCCTCATAGTGTAAGTCATCTTTTAATGATTGCACTTATTAATGACGTCCAAATCCACTTTTTAAAATGTCTGCGCAATAATCTAACCTGTATCTGAATGCACAGCAATTTGAATATAGCGTTGTTTTCATTGTTCTGCTAAATATATTCCTACGCCATATTCAAAAAACGTTATTAAAACTTTTAATTGTGATAATTTTTGAAGAAAAAACTATTTGTTTTTATTATTAAAAACAAATCAAATTATAAGAAATACGTCTTATTATATATTTATTTTTCTTGAGGTGGCGATATCAAAGGGAGAATTGGACCGGTTTTTCAGTCCATTTTTCTCTTTGTCAGACGAAGTAGTTGCCGTCAACCGTTAAGCTACACAAGTTTAGCTTTTGTAATCCTGCATTTTCAGTTTAATCATACACCACTTTATTTTCTTAATATTGCAGTCCCAATTTCAATTACAAACATACTTACAGTCCCATTGGATGTAGACAATTAGACGGTGACTGGTCAATTAACTGAACATAAGGATATGTAAAATCACTTATATTTAAAGGTTTGCTGAATTAAAATAAAATCGCGGTCTTTTCAATTTGCGATAAAACGTCATCTCTATTTATGTAATCCGTCGAGTTTAATGTCAACACAAGATGAAGCAAACATGATGCCCGTTGTCAGATATAGATGAAAAAGAAACAAGAGTTTTTGAACATAAATAAAGCATGCCACTGACACTTCAAGAACAAAAAGCGTATCATGTATCCTTTCTACGTTTACGTAAACCAGAAGTGATGGAAAAAGGGGAGACGTTTTTTCCAACTGACCAATAGCTGGTTGGTTTTAGAAGCTTCACTGTTACAAAATTGTATTTTTAACGTAACTTGCAAGCTATGAATTCGCACATGTGCGTAATCCAATCCTCCTTTTCAAAAGATGAAATTCCTTCCGAAATGCATATTTCAGTTCTAAACCGCTATTAATATCTCAAGTCAATGGGGCGAATACACACTTCGTTACTTGGATATTTTATTGAAACATTGACACTAAACAGCAAATCTAACTACTCAACTTTTGACCAACGGGACGATTTCAGCTTCTCAATCGTTAACTTTACCATGTTGGTTTAAATGTTCATGATGTCTCGTCGCGTTGTAAATTGTCTATGTGTAAATTCGATATCTCTGTTTTATATTGATATGATGATTATTTACTGTTGTTTCGTCCCACTCGATGAATATTTCACTCATATGGAGACGTCACTATTTGCCGGTGAAGGAGCTGCTAAAATTTAGGCCTTATGCTCGGCACTAAGAGGCCTTTGAGCAGGGAGGGATCTTTTCGTGCTACACCTGCTGCGCGACACGGGCCCTCGGTTTTCCCGTTCGTCTCCGATATTGACCGCCCCATTCAGTCGCCTCTTACAGCCACTAAAGGGATGTGAGGAGGTAGTTCTAACCCGGACCCCCACTAAATTCAAGGTTTTTTTGTTGTATATGAATAAATAGAACTTCTGAAAACCATGATTTAACAGTCTGATAATCTCTACCCACTGTTACCGTTTATTCGCAATATTCCAATTTGTATGTTGAAAAGTCATACCGATTGATATTTTGTAATTTTGAGAAAAGTTTTGTGTTTGAATTTATTTAAAAGTTCTTAAAAGTAGCAAAGTATCTGGTATCTTTACGGAAAAATTAAATCTTTCGGATTTTTTTCTACGTATACATCTTATAAAGTTTATTGACTTTTGTATCGTAATTACAACATTGGAAAGCAAAACCGATCAAAAGAGCACAAAGCCATTGTTTTCTAGATTGATTTTGATATTACCAACCTATGAAAAACCAACAAAGTCGCCTGAGATGTAGACATGCGCACGTATCTGTATTATTGTTTTGCGGGTATACAAATGACCTTTTTCTCTTTGTGAACAAATAGTATAGCGTATTTTAACAATCATATCATAAATGCTCTTTTAATAAATTTCAAATCACAAAACTTTTCTCAAATCAAAAATATCAAATCGTATGACTTTTCAACACTACAAAATTGGAATATTGCTACATAAATGTAACAGTGGGTAGAGATATCAGACTTAAATCATTGGTTTTTCAGAGTTCTATTTATTCATATACAACAAAAACCTGAAATTATAGTGGGGGTCCGGGTTAGAATAGGCCTCCAGCATCCCCTTTAGTGTCGTAAGAGGCGACTGAATGGGGCGGTCATTCGGATGAGACCGGAAAAACCGAGGCCCCGTGTCGCAGCAGGTTTAGCACGAAAAAGAGCCCTCCCTGCTCAAAGGCCCTTAGTGCCGAGCATAGGCCTAAATTTTGCAGCCCTTCACCGGCAAATGGTGACGTCTCCATATGAGTGAAATATTCTCGAGTGGGACGTAAAACAGTAAATAATCAATCAATCAATATAACAAATATACGATTTTACACATAGACAATACAACGCGACGAGACATACATGAACATTTAAACCAACATGGTAAGTTAACGATTGAGAAGCTGAAATCGTCCCGTTGGTCATAAAGTTGAGTAGTTAGTTTGCTGTTAATGTCAATGTTCAATAAAATATCCAAGTACGAAGTGTGTATTCGCCCCATTGACTGAGATATTAAATGCGTTTAGAACTGAAATATGATTTCGAAGAATTTCATCTTTTGAAAAGGAGATTGGATTACCACATGTGCAATTCATAGCTTGCCAAGTTCGTTAAAAATACAATTGTAACAGTGAGCCTTCTAAAAACAACCAAGCTTTGTCAGTTGGAACCAAAACGTATTCCTTTTCATCACTTCTGGTTTACTAAACGTAGAAGGATACATGATACGCTTTTGTTTTGAAGTGTCTAGTGCATGCTTTTTATGTTCCTCTTGTTCTTTTCATCTATTCTGACAAGGCATCATGTTCTTCTTCATCGTGTGACATAATCTTCGACGGATTACATAATAGAGATGACGTTTTATCGCAAATTGAAAGACCGCGATTTTTTTAATTCAGAACCTTTTAAAATAAGTGATTTCATATCCTTATTTTCAGTTATATTGACATCACCGATTGTCTACATCAATGGACTGTAAGTATGTTTGTAATTGAAATATGTGGCTGCAATATTAAGAAAATAAAGGGTGTATATTAAACTTGAAAAATGCTGGATTACAAAAGTAAACTGTGTTGCTTACGTTGACGGGCAACTACTTCTGTCTGACAAAGAGAAAAATGGACTGAAAACCGTCCAATTCTCCCTTTGATATCGCCATCAAGAAAATAAATAATAATAAGACGTATTTCTTATAATTTGATTATGTTTTTAAATAATAAAACAAATAGTTTTTCTCATAAAATTATCAAATTAAAAGTTTTAATAACGTTTTTGAAATGGTGCGTAGGAATATATTTACAGAACAATGAAAACAACGCTATATTCAAATTGGCTGTGCATTCAGATCAGGTAGATTATTGCGCAGAATTTAAAAGTGGATTGGACGTCAAATTAAAAGTGCAATCATTAAAAGATGACTTACATATGAAGGAAGAGGACAAGTGGTGACTCGATGTATGTTGCAGAGACATTGGTTGTGTCGTAGGAACGGTGGATACTAGGGATGTCAAAATGAGTAAATTTCTTAGTCGATTATTCGATAGCTTTAGCCGAAGACTATTCGATTATTCGAAAGTGGTTTTTTTTATCCACTGTTATGGTGAAGTGCTATGGTGAAGTTGCTTTGTAGATTGTATACACATAACATATACATGTATATTAATACAATTTTCTCACGTATTTTTACACGTATTTAGGCCTACATGTACCAACAATGAAATGCACATGTACAAGACAGTAGATAAATTTAGATTAAATTTCAATGAAATTTTGCATGTAAAGGCATTGCTTTTGTCGGAGGTCCGTGTTGCCCTACACTCGACTTGTATATATGTTTTTTGAGACGTTTAACAATTGTTTACTTTGCCAATTTATATGATAAACTCCTTGAGTGTGTCTGACAAATTGAGCGGGATCACATAGGTGTAAATTACCGCCTATTATGGTCAGTTAACAGTGAAAGTCCTGTTAGGTAAGACCCCAATGAAAACATCCATTAGTACAAGTTCTGAGTGACCTTGACCTTTCCCAAATGACCTTGAAAGCCTTAGATCACAAGCCCTTGTCTCAAGGTTGATTGATTATTTCTTGTTTTACGTCCCACCCGAGAATATTTCACTCATATGGAGACGTCACCATTACCGGTGAAGGGCTGCAAAATTTAGGCCTTGCTCGGCAATCAGGGCCATTGAGCAGGGAGGGATCTTTTTCGTGCCACACCTGCTGTGACACGGGGCCTCGGTTTTTCCGGTCTCTTCCGAATGACCGCCCATTCAGTCGCCTTTACGACACGCAAGGGGATGCTGGGGACCTATTCTAACCCGGACCCCCACGGGTATTGTCTCAAGGAACATTTGTGGTAAATTGCATCAATTTATGATGAAAGGTTTAAAAGATGTTGGAGCTCGGACAGGGGAACGGACGGATGGACACGACGGCGACTATATGCTCCCCCGAAATTTTTCGGGGATCACAGAAATAATTTTGTAATTCCGGGGCTTACAGACTCAGATCACAACACGTTTTCAATGTTAAAATTCTTGTTATTTTAATCAGTTTTCTATTTATCCTGATATAACCCAATTGTGACATGCCTCGGGCGAAATAAAAAATAGGGTCCCGGACACGCGGCAGCAGGCCTCGCGGCGGGGAACCCAGACTGGCCAGAGTCAGACTGCACGGCGAGGCACTAAGAAGTCGGCAGATACATCTACAGCCACACAGGCGCAAGGATCGCACAATGTGGTGGATCCACCTCCTCAGGATCAGCGGCAGGAAAGCAATACGACAGACAGTTATCCCCCACCAACACCTGTCCCATGCTGCAGTTCAACAATTACTCCCATCAAGGGCATGATACATCAAGCGCAAGGTACAAATTGTTATGCACCTAGGCTATTTTCTTGCCAACTATCACACACCAATTGGCAATGAATGGTTCTCAAAATATAAAATCAAAAATCATAAGTGCAGCATATGTTGTCATTGCATTGCTTCTCCAAAATGCCCATATTGTCACCACAGAAAAATAACCCCAATTCATGTCATTGAGAGGGGTGAGCTTGTTACCAAGGAAACAACTAAACCTTCTCTCAAAATAGATTCCGGACCCATGGGGATTCGGGTTAGAATAGGTCCTCAGCATCCCCTTGCGTGTCGTAAGAGGCGACTGAATGGGGCGGTCATTCGGACGAGACTGCAAAAACCGAGTCACAGTAGGTGTGGCACGATGTAAAGGCAAAGATAACGAACAGTGATCAATCTCGTAAGTCCTAAATATAATACAAAAACAAGAGTTGGGCAATCACGGACCCCTGGACACACCAGAGGTGGGATCAGGTGCCTAGGAGGATAAAGATCCCTCCCTGCTCAAAGGCCCTGAGTGCTGAGCATAGGCCTAAATTTTGCTGCCCTTCACCGGCATTGGTGACGTCTCCATATGAGTGAAATATTCTCGGTGGGACGTAAAACAATAAATAATCAATCAATCAAAATAGATACCATTGAAAAATGGACTGATGCCTTTTTAATATATGCTAGCATTTATTGTGGAGTTCATCTGGACTCTGTACAATGTCTGTTTAAATACATTCATGATATTAGGTTGGGGGCATCCAGTCTGTGGATTGGGTTTTAAGAGCAATTTCGCCTTTGTCGCAGCATTGATCTCACCATACCATGGGGTAATATAGACAACGAGCTGTGGCTTATGTACATGACTGCAATCCCCATCCACAGGCTCCGTTCCCTCCCAGCCAAAAAATGTGTGTTTTGATTACAAAGGTTCTTGTGTTCGTCAGTTATGCAAGTATTATCATTTGTGCGTGAAAGTAGAGGTAACCACCTCATATCCAATTGTCCTCGGGCAATGCCATACCAACAGAGTCGGGGTAGTGACACCAATACGCGTGTTGCTAGATTTGATAACCCTCATTCTCATCGCTTTCGTCCCCATTCACAACCCCTCCCCCTGATGTCAATTACCAAAAACTAACTCCAATTATCAATATTCCACCAGACCTGTGGGTAATGGGAAAAACGCCTATTTTAAATACAAATAGGCGAAGGTAACATCGTGATAAACGTAATCATAATCCAAAAAACATATACAAAATCGAGTGTTGGGCAATACGGACCTCCGACAAAGCGAAGGTAGGATCTGGTGCCATGGAGGAGTAAGCATCCTCTGCTGACCGGTCACACCCGCCGTGAGCCCGTAGTCGAAATAAAGTAAACGGGATTACCCGTAGTCAAATCTAGTAGGAAAATGACAGTCTAACAAAGGGTATGAAACAAATCAATCAACATATGACTTAGTGATATCACGCTTATCATATAGTGTAGTTGTCAGTCTGCCATTAGAGTAAATGTCTCAAAACTTCTTCGCTGTCTTGAACCTTACCCAAATAAAATATCAGTACTTAAAATATCATAAAATATCAAAGGGTTTCCTGGGGGGTTCACACTCCAATACAAGGGACCAAGGATACAATGCATGTCTATCCTATCTATCTAACCTAACAGCAGCCACTGGGCATTATGAGGAATTGTTGGTTAAAATCGAGAAAAGAAATAGAAATTGGAAGAATCATGGGGCCCCTTTCAATGTATTCATTAGCTAACCTCCAAATTTCACCTGTAGGCGTAGTACCAAAATCTGATGGTAGATGGCGGATGTTAATGCACCTTTCGTATCCAAGTGCAATAGTATTAATAATTTTATTGACCCCAAGTCATGTTCTGTGCATTATTCCTCATTTGACAATGTGGTTGAAATGATAGCTAACTTGGTAAAGGGGCCTTGCTGGGCAAAGTAGACATTAAACGTGCCTTCAGATTAATTCCTATAAATCCCAGTGATTTTAACTTGTTAGGATTTTCAATTGATTCATTATTTTACATTGTTTTAAAAGTGTTTGCCTATGGGGTGTTCAATAAGTTGCAAGATTTGCCACATTTTTGCATTTACTAGATTAAGGTCAGGGTTGGGTACACTCGACCATTATCTTGATGACTTTATTTTTGCTGGAATTTAGGATCAAACAATTGTGAAAAAATATAATGTCTGAGTTTGTTAGATTGTGTGCGGAGTTGCTTATTCCATTAACTGAGGAAACAAGAGCAACGCCAACGTGGCATAATCGCGTACAGATTTCAGTGGGGTTCATATTCAGCAGAGTTAGTACTGTCCTTTTTAAAATGCTAATTCATATCATGCTAATTGAGAAACAATATGTCTGTATCCTACCTACAAACGTTTTCCCTATTAAGTGACACTACGACCTTGACTTGAAAAAACAGTAGGCATCTTCCATTCATTATGGTGATCAATTGTACCAAGTTGTACGATCCTGGAGCCTGTTTCATCAAAGGTCGTAGACTTACGCCCTAATTAAGGCTATTCAGAGGGCTTACGCCGATATTTAGTCGGACGTATTTTCTGACCAGGTGTGAAATTGGGCTTAACTTAAGCCGGTTGTATGTTACGCTCTTTGATGAAACATAAATTGGTCTAGATTTTGTGTTAGTCGGGACCTTACGCCTGGCGTAAAGTTACGCTGCGGCGTACGACCTTTGATGAAACAGGCTCCTGAGTTTACGGTTGGTCTGTATCCCCGCCTACAATGTTTCCCTACTTAGTGACACTACGACTTTGACCTCGACCTTGAAAAAAATAGGTGGTCTTCTTTCATTCATGGTGATCAATTTAATAAGTTATACGATCCTGGAGCTTACGGTTCAGCCTACAAAGCCCGGACAGACGGACGACGGCTATACCATAAAAACAATTGGTCTAGTTCCTAGATTTTTCACTGCATCTCTATCCCATAATGCACCATTAGCAAAGAATTAAAGAAATTATTCAAACATGTTACAATCAAACACATTGACGCAAGTGTCAAAAGATACGTGTTTCATCAAGAAAAATCTGTAAACATGCTTTATGCAATAATTATGATATAGATGCCTTCATCTTATGAGGAAACTGCTATTTAAAAAATATTCAAAAATGTTACAATCAAACACATTGACACAAGCGTCAAAAGAACGGCCGCAAACCATGGGTGTTTCATCAAAAGAAATTTGTAAACATGCTTTATGCAATAAGTATATGTTGGTAAACTTTAGTACCAAAGTTTTGGTGCCGAGCGAAGCGAGGGACCAATCGAGTGGCGAGAGAAAAGTTTAACAACATACTTAGTACATGTTTTACACGAGAAATCAAGCTCTTTGTGGTGCCAGTTTAATTTTTTATTACCCTTCTGCATTCATTTATCCTTCAATCAAGATCATCAGTATTTATCTTGATTGGTGCAATTTTGTATTGGCTGGTTTTGTTAATTGGGACCCTCAGGGAATTTACCTGTATTCCAGAGCCAGGTGAGAGTGTAAAGTGAGTAGATTCCAGAATTTGAGGATATTTTTTCTACACATTCTTCGAGTGGATCCATGTCTTTTCAAATGTTTTGTGTTCAGAACTTATATACTGTTCTTTTGGACATTTCGGACAGATGGAAAGGATTCCCTGTTTTTTGGATATTAATTTCTGAAAAGGATCATGAAATTGGAAATTGGGGGGGGGGGGGGTGTTCGGACTACTAACAGACACAGATCAGATAATTATGCTGGTAAATGAATCATCAAATTCCTGTGTATATTGAATATGCCAGATGGTGGATATGTCGGATTGTGATGGTGAGTACACATTAATCTATTTTCAACGTGTGTGTGTGTGTGTGTGTAGAGTATCTTAAACTGTTAAATAAATTGTATTTCTCTATTTATGTCTAAGAGCATATCTATCTGTTTGTTCTGTGGTAAAGTTTTTTGTTGGCTTTATTTGGGGGGGGGGGGGGGTATTCAATGTAATGTGCCAAGCCAGACCAATTCATTGAACACTGTGTTCAGAAAGCATGACGTCCAGTCCTTCATTTCTACCCATCATTGATAAATCATTGATCTACATGTATTAATTGCAAATACATGGTATGGTTACCCAACCATGAAGCTTGGACTAGGGGTGTACCAGTGATTTGGTATGGGCAAAAATCTTTTGTTCGAGGTGTGAAACATTGTACTAATCAATATAGTTAACATTCATCAACAATGTAAATATTTCAAAACCTTTAAACTGAATTTTTAAGGTACAAACTATTCTGCGTAGAATAAATGCTTTTGTTAATTCCGCACCTTCGACTTTACCATAATTCGATATGCCCCCCCCCCTAATAATGTTTTGAACCCTCAACGTATTCATTTACACCAACTTAAAAATATACATGATTTACTCGAAGCATACATGAAAAGTCGCGTTTTTCTTTTATTGGCATCACGCAATAAAGTATCAGACAAATCTCCGACGGAGACAGCCGAGTGTCTAGGGCGAAAGCCTCGCATCATAACAATGAGATATTGCTGCATCACGATTGGCTATTTTTTTTGCATCATGTTTTAAAAGGTGCAAACTTTTTAAGACGATTGACATCAAAGGACATACTATGGACTAGCTTTCAAATCAAAAGATTTCAAAGAAATTGAATTTTGTGATATTGCCTCCATTTAGGAAAACTTTGTTGTCACTGAAAAGAATTCAGAAACAATTAAATTGAGACCACATTCTTCAGTCGCAAATAAATATGGATATTTTCACACAAGTTGTCTTCCACAATGATAAAACATGGAGTATCATATAAAATGGCGAAGTAACAAAGTATTAAACGTAATCATAGTCCCAAAAACACATACAAAATCGAGTGTAGGGCAACACGAACCTTCGACAAAAGCGAAGAAGGATCAGGTGCCATGGAGGAGTAAGCATCCTCTGCTGACCGGTCACACCCGCCGTGAGCCGCAGTCGAAACAAAGTAAACGGAGTTACCCGTCTGTCAAATCTAGTACGAAAATGACAGTCTAAAAAGGGTATGAAACAAATCAGTAAACATATGACTTAGTGATAATTTGTAATCGCAAACAAAGTCATATAGCGACCGTAGAATTTGCGAAATGATGACTTTAAACGAGATTCGTTATAACGCTGCTACATCAACTTTTTGGTTAGTACTAAGTTGGCCTCGCTTTAAAACATCATCATCGCATGGCATTGCCTTGCGTGTCAAATCCCTGAGACATACACACTATAAGCAGGCGATAGTGTACATTACTACATAGAAAGGAAAGTTGACGATTGCAAAGTTCAAAAGTCATCCCGTTTATCATATTATGTAGTTGTCAGTCTGCCTTAGAGTCAATATTAAGATTCTGTGGCTGTCGCGTTCCTTACTTCGAGTTCGTCAGGATATATCAAATGAATTAAAGCTAGATTTTTAAATTTATCGTGAGGAATTGTTGTATAAAGTGTGGAGAAATCATTAATATTTCTGCAATTTACAATGACCAAGGAGGAGTATTTTGTACCTTTTCTCATGTGCAAGGGTAGCATCGGTTTTGAATATTTTCTCCATCATTTTGTCACAGCACAAGTGTCCCAGCGATGTATCTTTGTTGTAAGGATTCTTATGCAATTTCGGAACCCCAGTAAGGTATGGTAAATTCAATTGATCCTGATTCTTCGGAATATTGAAAATATTCAAAACAGAAAGGTGATTTTTTAGTCAGATTGCTTGGAGTATAAGTGGATTCCTGCAGATTTGAAGTAAACCCTAGTTCTATTTTAAAGACAATATAATAGTGACTTTTACAAAACAAAGACAACGTTGTTACTTGCTTTATCAGCTGGAACTAGTACAAAGTTTTCGATGTATTCTATGTAACTCATTTACCATTTCTGGCTTCTTAAAGACAGAAGGATAAATAGTACGTGTTTTCCCCGCTTAATGGTTAATACGGGATTTTAATAGTTTCCGAATACTTTTGATCCAATGAGACAAAGTGTCGAGCTCCTCTCCCTCAGATTTGTCCAACGTCTGGCGAATTCTTCCACGGAATTCATGATATTCATGAAATTATGTCGACATTTAAATGAGCGAGGTTCTCGGAATTTAGGACCTTTTGAAATAAGGACTTAAGATCCTTCATTTGACTATATTTACCCAGTAATTAATATGACCAGCGGGATCATATTAAATGAGGAAGAGGAACATGTACCTTTGGATGATTTCGTTGTAAATGTTCAATATCTAGCACTGCAACGTCTGTTTGTAATTAAATAACTTGGGTGCAATAGTGAACTATATCTGTATGAAATACAAGTGTGGATTTCATCTTAATATAAGGCGGATGCAGGACTGTACTTTTTAATGGTTGAGGATTTGTGATGTTGACAGCATCAATCCTTTATTGTCAAATTTAAGATGTAGGAATGCGCGAGGTTTCTTGGGTTCACTTCATCACTAATGCGCGTGGAACAAAGAGTCTGTGATAGGCAACATCCCCAATCATATAATCAAGTCTGTATTCCGGTGTTGAGGAATCCAAGTAGCCCTATCTTAGTTTTTCTTGTAATCATTACAAATTTTCAAAGGAACAGAGTAAAGTTTGGTGCGAATGTGATGTGGACCAATGGTTTATTCACGTAAGGTAAAAGGAGTCAAAGGACACATTGTGTATTATGGTTTGTTGTACGAACGATGTCCATGACTACGTTTACGTCTAGTTGTATTGGCAAAAAGTCCATCACATTCACATTGTTACACTGGGGCTGGAAATTATTCCTATACTTCCAATATTGTCGTGCACCCATATGGAAAAGCAGTGCTAGTTTCCTAATCCAGTATTCTTCTCGTTGCCTACGGAAAGGTGTACTTATGTTGGGACTATTGGTATGATGATTAATTTTTTCTATTGATTCTCACTTTCATAGATAAGACGGAATGGTCGGGGGAATTAAAATGTTTATAAAGAAGTTGATGATAAATATAAATATGCGAAGTATCAAACGTAAACATAGTCCAAAACAACATAAAAAATCGAGTGTTGGCAACACGGACTTCGACGAAAGCGAAGGCAGGATCAGGTGCCATGGAGGGTAAGCATCCTTCTGGACCTTCGTTATTAATCTCAAATCTATGGCCTGACATACGTTTATTTGAGACCCCCTTGGTTCCCCGACATATATGGTCGTTATTAATCTCAAATCTATGGCCTGCATACGTTTATTTAGAGACCCTTGGTTTCCCGACATATTATGAGCCCACATAGGTTACATTCATTCCCGTAGACAAATTAGACGATTTGCAAATCAGATTTCACAGTCTTGGTATAAAACTGTTGGTTGGTCAAATTGCTAGTAATGAATTTTCAGTAATAAGAACGCCGCATGTTTACATCAAATATTTTGAAGAACATTTAGAAATGGAACATTGTGTTGTATTCCAAAAGGACATACATCCTAAAGACATAGGTATCAAAGACAATTGTTTTGAATCATTGTCCTACTAGATTTGACTACGGGTAATCCCGTTTACTTTATTTCGACTACGGGCTCACGGCGGGTGTGACCGGTCAGCAGAGGATGCTTACTCCTCCATGGCACCTGATCCTACCTTCGCTTTTGTCGGAGGTCCGTGTTGCCCTACACTCCAATTTGTATATGTTTTTTTGGATTATAATTACGTTTTACACGATGTTACCTTCGCCTATTGTATAGAAACTCAGTAACAGCGGAATTAAAGAGTTTGTGAGGGTGTTGTTCTTCACCCTGGACACGTATCACCTGAGAGGTGCATTGAGTGAAAATGTTTTTTTTTTTTTGTTTTTTTTTAAATTCCACTATTACACACAGATCTATCCAATGCAAGAAGATTTTAACAACAGATTTTGGACAAAGCATCAATCAAAATATACATGAATTAAAATATTCGAAGCCGCAACATACTGAAACCAAAATAACATGTTTTCTCTATTCATTCTTTAAATTAATATTTGGAAATCCTACAATGTATTGCTTCTATATTTTACACACTGCCACTATGGGGAGTATCTTAAATTCATAATACATGTATTTGTTGAATAATGAATAAGAATAAAACGCATTGATTACAGTTATTAATACTTAATTACTTATATTTATACATTTCTAAAATCTTTTATTCAGAAAATTTATAAAGAATCACTTATCGAAACAGTAAAGCAAGGACTTCTCCTTTGCCCATGCGCTCTTTCTAACACAACCACAAATAGATCGGCCGCTCCTGCGGCCGATAAAAATAGTGGTTTCGTGATTCTCCCATCACAGAGACAATTACAATTTTAGCAAAATAAAGGTATCAACACTGACCTACACTGGATGAGAAAGGAAGCAATCCTAAAGAATGTTCTTGTAGAGGACTGGCTCTCGATGAAATGTCGATTCAAACTGATCTGCAAATGTATTGCAAAGATGGAAAATATCACATTTCATGCTTCACTGACATTCTGAAGAATCTGAAATACAGGTAATAGAGCAAATAAGGACAGGAAAATGAGAAATAAAATTGGCAACATATGTTACAATGTGTGCTCCTTGGTTTACCGGATTTCATTTATCCTACTACACAATCATTTGCATGCAACTTATATTTGGAACGTTGGAAAGTGATACACGTAGGCATGCTGATTTGTTGTCAAATACATTAGACTAGAGATCTTGGAAAAATTCCGAGTGGGGACTTCCAGTCTTCATCAAAATCGATGAAGATCCAAAATATTTTTTACTTTGACATCACATGATACATTTTCGATTACTGAATTATTCTCACTCAAGAAAAAAAATCAGAAATAATGTTAGCAAAAGTGGCATGGGCGCTAACAAGAAAAATCCACATTTTAATGGCCACTTCATTTACTGGAACCATTTGTACTCGGCTCATGTATGGGGTGTTACTAATAACCCTCTCACCGATCACAATAGACTTCCACATGAGCATTTTTTCCTAACAAATAAGGCCAAAATGAGAATCATATGGCAGAAGAAGTGCTAAAGAAAGAGATGCTACATCTTATGCTCACTTATGCAGAAACTTTGGAAGACAGTGGTTACCTGTCAAATACCATAGCACTCCTTCAGCACACCAGTGCCTTGATTGCCAACTTCAGAGACCCACGCCATATTACTGATCTCTCTATGTGTGCTGCCTCGAAAATATGGATGCATTACCGTGGTAGAAAGTGGGAAGAATCAGTAAAAGATAGAGCTGATAAAGACAAATGTTTAACTCACATCAAACTAGAGCTGATCAGACATCATTGATTATTGGATTTTGGTGAACTTTGGGATTCAAAACAGCTTCAATCATTCCAAACAGACCAAATTCTCATATCATAGAAAACATATCTTGTCAGCAGCGTGGACATCTCAATGGAAATAATACCAATCCAAATTATCTTGTGCATTCAGTTGGTGTCCGGCAAGTAGGTAAGAGTAATTGGAGTTTGGTTAATCTCTCTCACAACAA
>CAJDSM010032079.1:2203-15727 GCA_903981925.1 Ostrea lurida
GGGGGGTTCTCCAAACTAAAGTAGAGGACTATTCGTGTGATGACGTTTTGTTGGAATCGGGCTCTGATATGTTTTCTTATCATAGCATCTCAATAACATCTTGCAGAAATTGAAATCATCACAAATCAAACACATTTAGGCCCTGCTTAGAGGACGCATTAATTAATAATGAAAATAATGAAGAAGAAAAAGAAAGTATCTGAAGGCTCGTGATTGCTTTAATTAATAGACCACGTTTATGTCTGATTTTGTTCAAGAGGAAGTTACAGGTAAAAGAGATTAGAGAGGCATTAGGCGAATTCCCGAGCTTGATAACCTTGCAAATAATTTAAAAGAATGCAAGAGATGCGGAGATCCTTTACATCTATCAGATTGTGTGGTAGCACAGCATATGGCTTTCATAGATGCCTTGAGCTGATATGTCATACATGCAGTAGGTTACACATATATTACCCATTTTATGTGTATATGCTCAGTTGCGAATTTAGAGTGGGATTTCCCCCTTTTTACCGTAGATAATTGAACTTTACGGTACCCCCCCCCCAAAAAAAATTGAATAAAACTCTAGATTTGGCACCTCAAATTACTGACTATTTTGGCTAATACTTGATTTTACATGAAATCCTGGATCCATCGCTGTACGGTGTATTTGTACCTGTAACTGGATGTATATTAATTCAGTGAAATGAAAAGAATAATACCACAACTATGGAATTTGAATAGACTATGCTCAGCCCGGTTCCATTTGTTGTAATCTTATATCATCTTCATATTAAATATATTCACAGTGTCAGGAGGTATTATAGTTTGATAATCTGTATTTCACTCCCTACATATATGCAGTAATGAGAAGAGAAAAAACAACAACAAACAAATCTGCACTTGCTTCAATGTGTTATCAAACAATCCATCATGTGAAAATCGTCATCAAAATTTATTTTGCCAATAAAGATATTTTAAAACATTCCTGCTGGGAAAATATAATCCTGAGAATGTGCTGGGGTTTTTAAAATGTATTTCAATAAGTATTCATAAATAAGCATACGATGCAAATATGACTGAAAAATCACAAGTCAATTAAAAAAAACAACATTTGAATGATGTTGCATTGCCTTACTTTCAACTCTGAAGGCCTGTATTACATGTATGTTATTACTTCGTGTTCTGACAGAAAAAAAACCCCGTAATATTGTCAAGTGAAGATAATTTATGACGTGTAATGAGTACTACTGTTCAGTATCCAGTACACTTGTACTAGCTAGAGGAACACAAACAGCACTATGAGACACAAAATATTTTGATTCATAACTCCCACAGAATGACTGGCATACTTAACTCGCACATCACCAACTTTAATGCACTCTTAAACTTCGGCGGTGGCCATTAATGCCAGAAACTTACTATTCGTCAAACCCGCTTCCAGTATTCTAAATAATTGGTTAGCAAATATCCTCTTTGCTGGTGACCTAATACCACACTGGTTGTTTTGGGGGTGGGGGTGGGTTCTCCAGCATCGAGAAAAGTTCTTTTCCTAAAACCAAAAGAGTTGTCATACTTCCTGTTATATATGGTGTTCCGATAGAGTAATTTACCAAAAGTGCACCTTAGTGCGTTGTCAGGAACACTTTTTAGATTGTATGCTTCACAAAAATTCTTAACAAGTTCATTTATCATATATAAAACATAGATATTGCATACAAAGACTTCTTACGACGTGCGTTTGTTCTGAGATCTGACGAGGAAGTGTTTAGTAGAAACATATCACAGTCATTGAGAAAAATCATTATTCTTACATTTTTAAAAATTACATTTTTAAAGCACAATATGTTGATGAATTTTTTGTCGTTGAGTCTAATAACTTCTCCTTCCGGTACAATTAACGTGATGACTTGGACATGTTGCAACGAGCATTTCTCTCTGTTTGAATATCATATCATGGTTATTGAAAGAAAAAAGGTCTCTTTTTTTTGGCAAGATATTGTGTGTAAATTAAAGTTTTTCGTCACATAATTTATATACATGTATTAGATATCAGAAACGAAAAAAAAGTCAGCAAAAAATCAAAAGGATCATGCACAAAGCCAAATAATTTTGATTAGTAAGTTTTATTGCTAGCTACAGCTTAAACTGATGCTAGAATCCACCTGTTTTCGCTAACTGCTAAAAATGTTACTTAGCATATACTTGTTTGAAAAACGTTGAAAATACGTTGGTGGTGCTAACTCAAATATAGAGGCCCTGAAAATTTGCTTTCATTAGTTTATTTCTTTGTTTTGCGTCTTTACGAGAATTGTAGATGAAGTATCACAAATATATGCTTAATTAACAGCCCAGGGTCGCACAGGTACCAGGGAGGATTCTTTAGCGTGCCAACGCCTGCCGTGATACGGGTCCTTCCTTTAACGGTCAGATACGAAAAATCCGCGATTCTCATTTATGAATGCCAAGCATTTAGTGAGGAAGCAGTCATTACGTACACATGCACATGTATGTTTGACGTTTATGAGACGGTTTTTTTTGAGGTACGAGCGGGGCTCAAAATCACGACCTTTCGGTCAAAATAATGATAATAACTAGTGATCCTAATTGTTCAAGAACAATTAAGAGCACTTTCCACCCTCTACGGTTTAAAAAAAAGATGAGAAGGATTCAAGGGATTTTTAGAAAATCTGATGGATTAAAATGCAGTATTTTGTGTAGGAGAGGCGAATTTCTTATCTTCTGCCCTCATAATTTGTATCAAAATCTTTAAAAAGGTTTAAAACTCTAAGGTGACTTTGACCTTGACCTAACCTTCAATGTCAAATATTCAAGACTGAAAGCAGAAATACTATTTATTTTTTATAGTATCAGAGAAAATAGAGTTTAAAAAGGGACTGACCCACGATTATTGATTAAAAGATTTTTCATTTTTGATGTTAAACATTGAAGACATAACTCAATTAAAGTCTGCATTCAAATTTTGGACCTTTTGAATGCACGGATTCGAGCGATATTTTAGCCGTAACTATTTGTTATGTAAACAAAGACTCGAGTCATTTTATCACTGGATACAACGCTGCATTTGGGATGGCAGATGCGCGCAACATTTCATGGCGGTTCCGTAGCAGAAAAAATACCAACAAGTAGAGTAAATAAAAAAAATGTTCACATTTATTCACGTTTTAGTCCAGGAAATTATAATTTGCAGTGTAATCGTTCGATTTCCGCACAAGATCCGCCACCCCAAATGTAGCGTTGTAGCCAGTGTTTATATTTACCAACAAAATATTAATAGTTAATTTTGTAATTTAATGCATTTTTACGCTGCATAGTCACAAATTTGAATTTTATACACACCAGGCAAGCTATTTAGATTATAAAAAGTGAAAAACAAAATTTTGGAGATTAATCGTGGGTCAGTCCTTTTTAAAAAAAACATCATAAAGCATCACAAAGGGGGAGGTAAATATGTCAAAAAGGGCATAAAGGTTCACTTTTGTTTACTATGAGACTCAAAATATTTTGATTCATAACTCCCACAGAATGACTGGCATACTTAACTCGCACATCACCAACTTTAAGGCACTCTTAAACTTCGGCGGTGGCCATTAATGCCAGAAACTTAACATTCGTCACACCCGCTTCCAGTATTCTAAATAATTGGTTAGCAAATATCCTCTTTCCTGGTGACCTAATACCACACTGGTTGTTGTGGGGGTGGGGTGGGTTCTCCAGCACCGAGAAAAGTACTTTAATTTCCTAAAACCAAAAGAGTTGTCATACTTCCTGTTACTGTATACATGATGTTCCGATAGGGTAATTTACCAAAAGTGCAGCTTAGCGCGTTGTCAGGAACACTTTTTTAGATTGTGTGCTTCACAGAAATTCCTAACAAGTTTATTCATTATAAAACATATAGTTATTGCATACAAATATTTCTTACGACGTGCGTTTGTTCTGAGGGACCGTGAAGAGATCAGATGGTGAAGTGTTTAGTAGAAACATATCACAGTCATTGAGAAAAATCATTATTCTAACATTTAAGCACAATAATTAAGTTGATAAAAATTTTGTCATTGAGTCTAATAACTCTTCTCCTTACGGTACAATTAACGTGGTGATTTGGACATGTTTGCCTTGCTTTGTCATGTTGCAACGAGCATTTCTCTCTGTTTTAATATCATATCATGCTAATGGAAATATATTCAGAATTTGACAAATTCTTCGTCTTGCTTGAAAGAAAAGAGGTCTTATTTTTGGCTTGACATGGTGTGTAAATTAAAGTTTTTCGTCTCATAATTTATATGCATGTATCAGATATCAGAAAAGAAAAAACACACTAAGCAAAAAATCAAAAGGATCGTGGACAAAGCCAAATAATTTTAATTAGTAAATTTTATTGCTAGCTACAGCTTAAAATGATGCTAGAATCCACGTGTTTTCGCTAATTGCTAAGAATTTGACTTACATGTAGCATACTTGTTTGAAAAACGTTGAAAACACGTTGGTGGTGCCAACTTAAACATAGAAGCCCTGAAAATTTGCTTTCATTTGTTGATTTCTTTATTTTGCGTCTTTACGATAGTTGTTCATCACCAGCTGTAAATGAAGTATCACAAATTTATGTATATGTTTACATGTGTAACAGCTCAGGGTCGTGCCAGTGAGGATTCTTTAGCGTGCCAACGCCTGCCGCGATACGGGACCTTCCTTTAATGGTCAGATGCGAAAGACCCGCGATTCTCGCTTATAAAATAATGCCATTGAAGCTTTAGGCGAGGAAGCAATCACTACGTACATGTACATGTATATTTTATGTTTATGAGACGTTTTTTGAGGTACGAGCGGGGCTCGAAATCACGACCTGTTGGTCAAAATAATGATAACTAGTAATCCTAAAATTTTGTTCGAGAACAATTAAGAGGGCTTTCCATCCTCTACGGTTTAAAAATTAAGGGGGTTTAGAAAATCTAATGGATTAAATGCAGTATTTTGTATAGGAGAGGTGAATTTCTTATCTTTTGCCCTCATAATTTGTGTCAAAATCTTTAGAAAGGTTTAAAACTATGGGTGACCTTTGACCTAATATTTAAGACTGAAAGCTGAAATCGTTGAACTGATTATTTTTAATTGTATCAGAGAAAATAAACTTTAAATACCATAAAACATCACAAAGTGGAGGTAAATGTGTAAAAAAAAAAAAAAAAAAAAAAAAAAAAAAAAAAAAAGGGGGGGGGGAGTATAGAGGTCCATTTTTGAGCAAGTAATATTTATTGTCCTTGAAAATATTCTACAAGGCATTGTAAATGAATAAAATTTCATTTTTTTGATGACCTTGATCTTTGACCTTGACCTTAATTTGATGGTTAAGGGGCTTAATGTGAGTGGTTTCATGTTTCTATCATTGATACTGTAAAAGCAATGAGGAGACTTTCAGGGGCTATATAACTATTTGGTTAAGGACCCTCGGATCCCTTCCGATGACCTCTAACTGCAAAAATGAGTCAATCATCGAAGGTCTCGTGTCTCTGTGATTTTTGGTTTAGTATAGGAGTAGTACATTTTTACGCGCGTCAACTGTAAAGTTAAAAAAGGTCAAAGTCAGAACCAATTAAGGTTGACAAACTGATGCAATGTAATGTGTTTAAAGATATCTCCTGCAGGAAAGAGTGTACAAAAATGCTATTTTCTCACATTTCTGGATTACTTTGACAATGATTCCACTTTCTAGGACAAAATACACTGATCACATTCCGTTGGTTCTATGCCTCTACGACATATCGTTTTGAGTTTGACCTGTTTTACGTAGAAATCGTAAAACGCAAGGGGCAATAACTCTTATAAGGGCTATTGAATCCCTTTGTTTAACGTGCCCATCAATTCTACTTAACTAAATGACATCTATAGTTTAGCAAAAGTTTCATGCTTATCACATGTACGGTTTAAGAGGAGTATTGCTCACAAGGATTTTGACGTACATGTAATTAATGTATTGGACCATTAACTCCGTTTTTCTAGAGGTACTTTATCATAAACTATAAAGTTTTTCGATAACTAAGTATTTAAAAGACAAAATTTTTGACGGCAGGAAAATGATAATAAGCAGAATATCAATAGGACTTTCCACAGAAAGGTGGAAATTCCTATAAACAGAACGATATCAATAGGACTTTCCACAGAGAGGCCCAATTAAACAGAAGAAACTTGGATTCTAGAGCAGTAGAATTTCAACAATTAATAAAAACAACGTAAATGGGATTGTACGATATGGAATTAAGTAACTATGGTAGAATGTACTTTGGACGAAGAAAGAAAAACAGGTAGTTAATCTTGACAAGAATGCGCACATGTAGCAGTTCACGAGACGGACTGCTACCCACTACACGATATATCGCCTACACGTATTGTTACACAGGCAACACTCTGATGACGCTTTGTAGAAAATATGGAATGGTCAATGAATCATTTCTGACACACTATGCATGGGAAAGACATTAAGATCCGAATCAACTCTTGGGTAATAAACCAAACACATTCACTCACAAAATATAATTCATTTGCTATTTTGCAAATCAAGGTAAAAACTCCATTGTGGTAACGTGTGATATTTTTCAAGTGCCGTGTGCTGCTAAATGTATTTTGTGCTTGCAGTCGTGCACATTTTTTGCACTCTTAACTCGTGTTGAACATTTATCATGATACAAGAAAATCTATATGATAATATTCTTTGTGTTATAATTGTTTTTCGATTTTTGTATTTTCATTTTACTTCAATGGAGTGATCTGCAGCCTCAAAGATTAATTATTTATTGTTTTACGTCCAAACTCGAGAATGCTTCACTCCAATGCCGGTGAAGGGCTGCAAATTTAGGCCTTTGCTCGGCGTGTATGACCTTTCAGCAGGGAGGAGTCTTTATCGTGCCACGCCTGCTGTGACACGGGGCCTCGATTTTTGCTGTATCATCCGAAGGACCGCCCCATTTAGTCGTCTCTTACGACAAGCAAGAGGGGTACTGAGGGTGCCGCCACAAAGAAAATGTAAATCTTTGTTTAAAATCCATATAGTACCCCGTTACTACTGTTTAAGACTGGATTGAATTAAAATTTAAATTGTTATCTTATCTACATGTTGAAACATTTTATGATATAAATCTTATATGATATAAAACCTTTCTGTTATATTTTCAAAGAGATAATCTTCAGGGAATTGCAAATTCTTCATGCTTAAGCGTGTAAAAAAAAAACAGGGGGTGGGGGGAGAGAGAAACTCAAAGAGAAAGACGGAATCCAAGCAAAATCTCGCTGTTGTAAGAAGCATTGGAATGATTCTCAAATCAACACACGTGAGATAACTCGTATTAAAAAGCATGAGGTAGAATTTACTAAGAGGCTTACAGGCCTTATCGGTCGCCTGAGTATTAGTTAGAAGTATCACTATAGCTCAAAGGACTATGCAATCTTTGATAGATGTATACATGTATAATAATCAAATGATATTATTTCAATCAATTATGATAATGTTCCTGTTCTGCATATAATCTAAGCTAAATTCCAACATTCGGCAATAGATTGATTGATTATTTATTGTTTTACGTCCCACCGAGAATATTTCACTCATTTGGAGACGTCACCAATGCCGGTGAAAGGCTGCAAAATTTAGGCCTATGCTCGGCACTCAGGGCCTTTGAGAAGGGAGGGATTTTTATCATGCCACACCTGCTGTGACACGGGGCCTCGGTTTTTTCAGTCTCATCCGAATGACTGCCCCATTCAGTCGCCTCTTACGACACGCAAGGGGATGCTGAGGACCTATTCTAACCCGGATCCCCACGGGTCTCGGCAATAGAATAAAATAAGATGTGCTCGTCAAGGGCTATTTACTCCTTCTAATTATTTACATGTATCTAATTATACTGTAGTACCATCGAAGTAGGTTTATGAAAAGTTGTCACTTTTTGCCATGCCCTTAACTTAAGGCCCCGGGATGCAGTAGTCCTGAAATTTATGTCTCCTTTGTTCCAAAGATGCTTCATTTCAAATGTTTCGAGAAGTTAAAAATGTTTTATAGTCAGCATATGTTTAAAACCTGGCAATTTTGACCTAACCCTGGTACCAAAACCTCTACAACTTGAATCAAAATTCAAAAGCTAGAGGTGGATTTGGTTGCCTATGTGGAGTAAGCATCCCCTGTTGACCGGACACACCCGTCGCAGGCCCCCTATTTCAATCAATTAGACGAAGTAGGTTAGGTTATTTACTGTTTTACTTCCCACTCAACTATTCACTCATATAGTAAAGATGAATTGTTACAATTAACTAATCATAAATTCAACAATTATGTCCATTTGATATATCCCGAAGAACTCGAATATACAAAGACACCACAGAATCTGACATATCGCTTCATATTTGGAATTTTACTAACATTGAACTCTAATGGGCAGACTGACAAACACATTATATGATAAGCGTGATGACTTTAACTTTTGCAATCGTTCAAACTTTCCTTTTTCGTTAGTACTAACTATACCACTTCACCTGCTAATGTGTGTATATCTACCCAGTGATTCCGACTATAAGGCAATGCACTATAATGCGCTAGCGACTCTTTGAAGCGAGCCGACTGCAACAAAAAGAGTTGATCTCAGGGTATAACGAATCTCGGTTTAAAGTCATCATTTCGCAAATTCTTAGTTCCGCTATGAATGACCTTGAATATATCATTACAAATGCATCACTAGTGCATAGTGTATATGTTATTCATACCCTTTTTTAGACTGTCATTTACCTACTGAATCTTGACGAGACGGTAATCCCGTTGTACTTTATATTCGACTAATGCCACGGCGGGTGATGCCCGGTCAAAGCAGAGATGCTATACTCCTCCATGCCCTGATCCTACTTCCGTATATTTGTCACGGCAGGTCCGTGTGCCCTACACTTCGATTTGAGTATGATTTTTTTGAGATTTGATACGATATGACACAAGTTAACTTCGCCTTTTTGGTATGATAACGTCACCATTGCCGAGTGAAGGGGCTCCATCATAATAGCTTTATGACTCCGGCACTCAGGCATTTTGAATCAGCGGAGGATCTTTTTCGTGCCTACACCTGCTTGTAGACACCCGGCACCTCGTATTCCGTACTTCATCCGAGATCCGTCCACATTTTATAGTACGCCCTTCTTACACACAGCAAGGGATTGCTGAAGACCTACTCTAACCCGGGCCCCCACGAGTAGACGAAGTACATGTAACCCATTGTTAAAATTATCATGTAAATAATGGCCTAACAATTGGTATGAAGCACGTTCCATCATCACCTGCATATGGTGTGTATGTCTCTCACCTTAATCGATACGCAAGAGCTTGTTCTGCGTATGATCAGTTTTTGAATCCAGGCAAGCTACTTACAGACAAGTTGTTGTTGCAGGGGTTTCAACAGTCACATTTAAAGGCAGCATTTCGTAAATTCTATGGTCGTTATAACAATTTAGTTTACCAATATGACCTATCATTGAGTCAAATGTTGTCTGATGTGTTTCATAGCCATTGTTAAGCCGCTTTTCACACACTGATTTGACTACGGACTGTTCCGTTTACCTGATCAAGACTCTGGGCTCACGGCGGGTGTGACCGGTCAACAGGGGATGCTTACTCCTCCTAGGCACCTGATCCCACCTCTGGTGTGTCCAGGGGTCCGTGATTGCCCAACTCTTGTTTTTGTATTCTATTTAGGACTTACGCGATTGATCACTGTTCGTTATCTTTGCCTTTACGTACTTGTACGTCAGACAACATTCGACAAAATGACAATGAACATATTTTGAGTGTAATGGTGGTTTATTTGTTTCAAAATACTTAAAATAATCTCGGGGACAGTGTTTGTAGAAAAGAATTGTGATGATTATTTTTTTCATATACTAGTACTTGATAGTATTTAAATTTTGTTAATCAATCTATGGTAAATCAATCATAATTCTGGTTCTCTACTTTGTATCAGAATAAACAAACAACTCAGTGACAGCCTCATGCATTTCTTTCACAATGGAAAATATAATTTTTGACTTTGTACATTTCCACAGAACACGCGTTCATTGTGACCAGATTAGGTGTTTCGTAGACGGCTACCCGAGCTGCAATCTACGGAAGGGAAGTTCAATTTGTGACATTTGAACTCTATACCCAAATAACCCCGCCTTTTACGGGGGTTAGCGTCAATACCGTGGTAGCGATATGTCTGAAGTTGCTCCTTCACAACTGTCGATATTTTGGTGAGGAGTAGACAGGGGCTTGGTGGGAAATTTACTAGATCCAACTATGTATCTTTGTAAAGGTTTTTGTGAAGCTTTAGAATCCAGTATAGGTACGGTATAATTCATATTCGTCCGTCTCATTGACTGGGACATTACATGTTTTTAAAACTGAAACATGATTTTGAAGAATTTCATCTTTTGAAAGAACTGTTGGAGTGTAAGTACGATTATCAAATGTGGAGTTAATATCAAGTTTGTTTAAAATGTATATAACGACTTAACGCAGAGAAGAAATAGATTAATCATTTAGAGTACACAGGATGAGTGGATCTGTGTTGTAAGTGCATTTGCACGGTGTGTAATAATGGTTTTGCATGATATTGCCGACAGATCCATCCCATTTGGTTACGAGTAACCGAAATATTGCGGTTTTTCATTACAAGTTACATTTGTACGCTGAAAACTAAATTCTAATCGCCAGTAATACTAATGGAGTCATTTCCTCATAGTAACACATGAGTGTCCACTGTATGTAAATTAAACTTGACACTTCTACTGACAATAAGTACTTACCACCAGGTTTCGACATAGGGAAAGTTTCGTGATGCCTAAAAAATTGACCAGCCCTGAACTATTATGGCGCCTTCTTTTGATAACTTTAGCACTGATCGTGTCTTTGTATTCAGACATATTTCATAAACATTATAAATTCATATATAGAAATAGCTTATGTTCATTTTGTTTTACATGACAAGAAATAAGCAAAGTGACTACGGATGACTAGTACGTAACCTTTTCGTACTGTAAAGCTCGTTTTTATAATAATGTGAAACAAGTTCCTTCGTTTGTTTCTGTCCTTTGCATCATGTTGGGCCTTCCCCCAGGTGTTTCCCATATCCATGAACTCTCCCCAAACAATCCCCTTCCAGATGGTGCGAGGTTTTAAAGAAAATATTTTGGGGGTCGTCTCAATACAAGGCCTAGCCATAAGATGCTTAATTTCACTGGCTATACGTTTATTCTACATCTTTGTTGTTGATCTTTATGTGTAATCTTCAGTGACCAAATATTCGGAAGACCTTTCTTCGCTTTGGAATGTATCTCTGATTTGACTACGGATTACTCCGTTTACCTGACCAAGACAATGGGCTCACGGCGGGTGTGACCGGTCAACAGGGGATGCATACTCCTCCTAGGCACCTGATCCCACCTCTGGTGTGTCCAGGGGTCCGTGATTGCCCAACTCTTGTTTTTGTATTCTATTTGGGACTTACGAGATTGATCACTGTTCGTTATCTTTGCTTTTACATCTCACTTAGAAATGTTTATTTTGGTCACTTCGAATATTATTCGCCATCATTTTTTAATATATTTACAAACGCAGTCCATTTGATGTTTAAATTTGTATTTCTGTTTCCTTCCAGGTGGACGATAGGAGGATATTGTGCGAGCTTTAGAAAGTCTTCAATACATTATAATGACCTAACCACAAATACTGATTAATTTGACCATGTCCATTCATGCCAAGTATATTTTCATAGTGAGCAGCTTCACGTGAATTTTATGTTTGTTTTTCTTCAGTGATTGGCAGCACACAGATGCTTTATTCTTTACCGTGATTGGTTATAATTGAATCTTATGTATGTTCTTTACAGCGATTGGCTGCATATACGAAGACCATTTGCATATTTGAATAATTCTGACAGAATTCCTTTATGATAATTTATAAACGACGTTTCACAATTTTGTTTTCAATGTCAGTTTCATTTTTCCATTACATACTGTGCTTAACAATGTTTTAAAAATGCAAGTATATAAAACAAAACTAAAAGAATGTTATTCTTACCCCTCCTTACCTATATAGGGGGAGGGAAATCTGCAGTACATTGCTCCTCTTTTCTTTGAAATCAAAACTGTTCATCAGAAAGATAACCTTTTTCAGTTAGCCCATTTTAAGAGGCTTTTGAGTGTTTTTTTTTGATTTTTGAACTGCAGCGAAATATTTGTTAAATCAATTCCTGATTTATTCTACTAAAGCGATAATAGCCCGCGACGTCTATAGCTAAGGTGGGAACTATTCCATTAAAGATATCATGTATGATGGGGATATTGCATGTAATATTATAAGATTTAAATTCATTGAAATATTCGTTAGTTTGTATGTTTGCCCCGTGCTGATTTCCTCTCTTTGTGTCACATTATCAGGATTATCTCGCTTTTTATACTTCGTAGGAATCACACTGTAACTACCGGGACAAAAGACTACCTTCAATTTCAAATTCACGTGTTTTTCCACATACTCAGTCTCAGCTATCAACATCAAATAATTCCTTTGTAAATAATTGATGATTTCTACAATAACATGAAATTTCCAAATCTTATCCGGGGTACAAAAATTTCGAGAAAATTATATACGGGAAATAGTATAATTGGACCAATTAACCCTCTGATACTTCATGTATTTCAGATGGCGTATTTACATGTAATAGTTGAAAAAAAAGATAAATTTATATCATGTTCTATAACTGTATAACTTTATTAATTTCCAATTACATGTAATATATTTTGACTTACAATTGCATAAGGTACAAATCAGAGTATTTTATCAATTTTCTTTCCATATATAAAAACGACATATAGCTGTTTCAAGCAATATATGGTGTGTTTAGCTTTAGATTTATTTTCACCACCAAATACTTCTTTCATGCAATAGATATTCTATAATTTTGGGTTTTTTTCAATTTGTACAAGTTGTAAATCATGTTAAAAGTAATATTTTCTGAAAGTGAAAATAACGAACTGCGATCAATCTTATAAACAATACAGAATTAGACACAGGACAAGCACGGACCCCTGATAACAAAAAGCTTTTGTACAAGACAAAACCCGCTGCACAGTTGACGTCAATATGACGTGATTATCAAACAATATCGAACTTTATATTTATGAAGAGATTTTCATAAAACGGATTCAGTAATGCTAATACCTGTCTAATTATGACCTTGCTATTCCCTTCCAAGGTCAGAAAAGTGACAACGAATGATAAATAATTATGTTGTCAGAATTTCAAATGTATTTGCTGCAAATACGTACTTTCCTATGTTAGAAGTTTTAACGGAGGAGATTCTGCATGATTCACCAATTTCGACAAAAACGTCGTCCAATATCCATTGATTTAAACAAAAATTCACTTATGATAACAGGGTGTATTTCATGTAAAGTTAACTAGCAATCTCTTCACTAAAAGCCCTGTCATTGATTGATTGATTATTTGTTGTTTTTTCG
>CAJDSM010032083.1:1181-12143 GCA_903981925.1 Ostrea lurida
ACTGGCTGCCACACTGACAGAGATATGTGCAAGTCAAGTTCTTCGATCTGCAAGTGCATCTCGCAGAAGAACAATCTGCTCTGCACTGGCATCTGACCATCTCCACGATGGCTTTTGGAGCTGGGAGAACATCTGTGGTAGAAGGTTTCAACCGGCAATCTGCGTCTTTGAAGTACCCATCCAACTGTGCATCCTGGTGTACGATGGCTGCCTGTCCCCACACCCGTAGCTGGATGTGGACTCTCAGGATGTGTTGCTTCAAAGCCCCGATAGTACGTTCAAAGCCCCGATTGTTGGGAGTAGCTCGTCACTCTCCGCCATATGTTTGGTAAACAGGTACCAACGCAGTTCTGGGATCGTCTTGATGGCGATGCCCTTGGGTGCATAGGCTGAACACACGAATCCTGCCAGCGTTGACAACAAGCCGTCAGTCACGTGTGCTTCTTCCAGCATTTGCAGCGCATTGATGACATCCTCATACGCCTGGAGCCAATTTGCCTTGCCAACACGGGAAAAGCGCCCGGTGTTGTCAGCCCCAGTGAAGGCATGGAAGGCTGGCAAAGCTCTCATCATAATCTTGTTTGAGAGATATCAATTTGTCATTGAAGCAGACGCTCAAGTCCTTCACTGTCACTATAGTTGCTGGTTTCTTGGTTAGCTTCTGCACAAGTACCATGCAATCCACCATGGCTATCTTCCAACTTGGAGAGTTGCTGGTTCCTGTTTTCATCGCATCTTGGTGGTCCATACATACATCTTGGGACTCTTCGTCCTTTGCCAGCTTGATGAGGAGATGAATTAATTTGGACTTGTCTTGACAAGGCAGTACTGTTCCATCAGGTGCAAACAGTGCCCTTGGCATCAGTGTGAATTCATATTTTCCGATGGCATCTTTCTTGTTGATGTCTCTGTTTGAACGGGCTAGAACCATCAGCCTCCCGTACAGATCATTTGTCTCCTTCAGATCAACAGTCTTGTCTCGGGAGTTTCACTGTTGTCTTCTTGCTTCCAGAGATGAACATCTTGTTGCTCTCTTTCTTCACTGGGGTCCAGATGCTGACCTCTCCATTGGTTCTCTCTGCCACATAGTCTTCATAGAGCTTCTGATCAGTGATGACAGCATTCAGGATCTGTGGAACATACTCATCAGGAATGTAGGCAAGGGTGATGATGTTGTACAGCTTGTTATCCTCAGCTGTAAATGGGTTTCCGTGACTCAGTATGGCTGCCTTGATCTTGTCAACAGCACAATGAGCTCTCTTGACCGCATTTGGCCCAAGCTCATGGCGCTCTGCACTTTTGTCTGTGTCCGTGTTCAGTTGACTCTTGAAATTTCTTGGAGAGATCATGAAAGCTCTGGTCAGAGTGGCCATGAAGAATCGCTGACCTGGGCATTGGCCATTGGTTGGCAGATGTTTTGATGAGTCCAGAGTGGATCTTCATCATCTTTGTTGAGATACTGCTGTTCGCAGGCGTGGTCTGCCCAAATCGACACAAAGGGGATGTTGCTCTTGGTGACGGATATATTGCCAGTTTGGAGCTCTTTCCAGGTCTGGGGTAGTTGGTCTTCAAGTCACGCATGTCGGGAATGTATCTCGGCCACAGTCGCTTGTACTTGATACGGTCCATAGAGAAAAAGACTTTCCTCAGTGCTTCTTCAGCTTGCAGGTGCAGCTCTAGGTCAGCATTTTGACTTGCTGCGACGAAGAGCAGGATAGTTTCTACTCGGTGCAGATGGACTTAAACATCGCATTCTTCGACCTTTGTTCTTCCCATTCTACAAACGTTCTGATGAATTCAGCAGCAGTCAAAGTTTGAAGGAGGTTGGTGTGCGCTTGCTTGACGAATTTAGCCTTCGTGACTTTCTCCGCCTCTGAACAGGCAGCTTCTACTTCCTCAGCAGCAATCACAGTAGTACACTTCAGTTCCGGGTTGTCTTAAAAAAAAACACCTCGAAGACCATCTCATAAAAAGCTGTGAAAGTATAGGTTTGTGCAAGCAGAGCTCTGTTGTAGTTGGTGACCTTGAGAATCTGTCGTGTTGTCGACGCACCAAACACGTCAGCTTCGATTCATGCATCATCTATCCCCAAGTTCTCAATAGAGGAGCCAAGACCACGCATGGCAGCCATGATGGCATGCATTTCACCCAGTCGAGGTACGATCATCTTCTTCAGCTGCGATCTGGAGTCCAAGAGCTGCAACACCTTCTCATACAGGGCTATATCAAATGTAATAATGGTAGGGTGATCTTCTCCTACTGCCAGCCTCCTCAATTGACTTGCTTGCATGAAGACAGTCAGCAGAGTGGACCACTTGCGCGCCACCTCTGGGAGTAGTGACAAAGCCATAGCCTTTGTCAAGGGACGGCTTTCAGACAGCAGTGAATTGTACCCTGCCCAGCCTGGAATCTTGCTCGAAGATTTTCCTGGTTTCATCCGGGAGAACGCATTTGCGACAAACCATCCCAGTTGTTTAAACTGGTGCGATACAGGGATTCTCTCGCTGATGGTGAACTGCTCTGAACTCTTGGCATGCTGAGGATTTGGCTTGTCACAGTGAAGGATGTCTACATGGTATGGGGTGACTGTCAGGTTCTTGGCCTCAGCAAGTACAGTAAAACAAAGTGGTGCCAAAAAGTTTTTCTAGTCAAAAATAGCCCATTTATTTTGGTATCATTTGACTCCTGGCTTCTGAAAATGTAGTTTTAGGCGTTAATATCAACGCTCAGTGACATTTAGAAGCTGAAAAATGGACAAATATGCATTTTCCGGCAGCCATTTTGAAAAATCCAAGATGGCCGCCATGTGGATACCTCTGAAAATGAAAACATTGATTTTCTGATTGCTTATACCATCTAGTTCAAAAATGTATAGTTTTCTAAATCCCCAAGAAATTCCGACGAAAATACACAACTTAACTAGCTAGTATTCATTTAACATTGTCCTTAAAGTTTTCATATTTTTGAACAAAGAGAATTGGAACTTGCTCATTGTCATTTAGTTTCAAAAACTTCATGATTCAACAGAATGAAATATTTGCATAAGACATTCAAATAATCCGTTGATATTCCTATGGGCACTAATTGTGCCCCTTATTAGCTGACTATATGAAGCAGAATTTTTACAAAAACTGATACGGGATAAAAACAAACACTTGCTGTGTCCTTCAACCTTACATATAGGTATATAGATGATGCGCTATCAATTAACAATCATAATTTTCACAATTATTTCCGATGAACTCGATATAAAGGACACCACAGAATCTGACATGTCTGCTTCATATTTGGATATTGAACTTAACATTGATTCTAATGGCAGACTGACAACTACATTATATGATATTAGCGTCATGACTTTAACATTGCAATCGTCAACTTTCCCTTTCTATGAAGTAATATACCACTATCACCTGTTTATGGTGTGTATATCTCCCAGTCGATTCGATACGCAAGAGCATGCTATGCGTATGAGGATTATTTAAAGCAAGGCCAACTATTAACACAAAAGTTGATGTCGCAGGGCTATATCGACTCTCGTTAAAAGTAATTATTTTGTAAATTCTACGGTCGCTATAGTATGACCTTGTCTGCGATTACAAAGTATCACTAAGTCATATATTGAATGATTTGTTTCATACCCTTTGTTAGACTGTCATTTTCCTACTAGATTTGACTACTGGTAATCCCGTTTACTTTATTTTGACTAAGGGCTCAAGGCCGGTGTGACTGGTCAGCAGAGGATGCTTACTCTTCCATGACACCTGATCCTGCCTTCGCTTTTGTCAGAGGTCCGTGTTGCCCTACACTCGATTTTGTATATGTTTTTTGGAATATGGTTACGTTTAACACGGTGTTAATTTCGCCTATTTGTATAAAGACACTAGCCATGAATATTAGTATCAATAAAATGTATTTGCCAATTCAACATGTGTAGCATATGTAAAGTGCATATTGCTTCATAGGGACAATAGTTAGCAAATATCGTGAGTCATACAAGACTGGGGCGTACGGATATAGACTGGAATAGTTATAAGCAGATACACTGAATTGAGATGAATGCACGTCTAATAAATTTACCGATTAATCAGTTAGGTACAATATTTCACTGGGATGCAGAAAATGATCCGCATAATTAATTGTTTCAAAATAAACACAACACAATTAGTTGAGAATATGATTTTCATTTCCCCAAGATTCGCAGCTAAATGATTATTCATTTATAAAATTTCTAAAAACTGAGATTTAGCATCTTTGCAAACTGATGGGGGTTTTTCATCGATTTCTACCGATACTAAAGATTGGAAACAATGATAAGTAAGAGCGATACGGACTTGTCTAATTCTTTCAGTATTTTAGTACATGCAAGTATTTATAAAAGCTAATTACATTTTGTATGCATATATTTCAATTTTACAATCTGAATTATATCTTTTATCACATCATGCCTGTTTGATATATAAATCATATACATGTACAGTGGGCTGTTTTATATTTTTAGGGAACAGCAGAAAATTATTGTATAGGATATCCAAGTTTAGGTACATGTATCTGGTTTCAAATTCGCTTCTATAAACTTACAAACATTGTGATGCGTATATTGAATTTGAAAGTTAAGAATAATTCGATTAAATATTACCAACAATGTTTTCGAGGTGTTGACTTATTTATCTAAGTATTAAGTTCTTCTATCCAGCAAATAATGGTGGAAAACATGGTTTACACTCCTGATCATATACATTCTTTATTGTTAAGGAAAATGTTGATTTGTCTTGCACCAAGCACACAGAATTGAAAAGGGTGGGGGGGGGGGGGGGGGGGTTAGTAGGTGGGTTAACAACGAATATACTCTGTTCTATTCATAATACACTTCAGGTATAATGGTGCCGCCCACTTTACGCACATGCACTAAAAATTACAACCACAGAGATGAATTCCTATCATATTTCACAAGGCGTGATGTAAATATTTTTTGATAATGCTGAATCTGGTGTAAAAGAGAATGCTTTCTTGTTTGGTTTATTGGGTGATGAAGGAAACTAGTATTGTAGAAAAAATTCATAACCCGCTGTTACGGGTTATGGAAATTTTTTCTGCAATCTAGTTTCCTTTCATCACCCAATAAAACAACAAAGAAAGATCATTGATTGTTTTATATTTATATTTCTCGTGCATTTTCTAAACATAAACTAGATTTAAGTACTAAAATATCATAATGTTGATCATTCGTTACTTAAACGGAACAGCCAATTCAAACCTTTGACCTTTGGATCGCTCCATATATGGTAAGACCATCGGGGCATTGTGGCACTCACAAAACCGGATCCAACTAGTTTGCAACAAACATGCAATCATTTGCATGATGAATGCCACGTCAATTTCAAGGGGAAGATATCAGGGAGAAAGAATTTCGATGAAGTAAAATATTAATTTATATGATTGCTAGAAATACCAGTAGATAAAGACATGTGCATTAGTGGTATATTCCTATGTTATAAAAACATGTAGTAATCATTAAACGAAAAACAATAATCCAAATATGTTTTGAAATTTTAACATTGAATTAAAAAAAAATATTAGGATTATAAACTTTTTGAAAAGAAAATGATTTAACCTATATTCATTGCAATATTTTACGTATTGTATAGAGCGGGCTAACATAGGCAATCCCTGCTGCCCGATCCCATTCACGTATTTTGTGAATAAAATATTGTTTAAATTTAATATTTTACGTGCTCCTACTCCCGATTCCATAGTTATAAAGTATCAGCTTTCATCAATATTATCTGTGGTGCATATTGTAAGCTAAACGAATATATAACATTGAAAAACGTTGTGTAGAAGTGTGCTAGTATTTCCAAATTTTCGCCAATCAGCCCAATGGATAACACCATTACCTTGCCGAGAAAGCAAATGTTACTGTTACGTCATAGGTGGCGTGATTGGCAAAGAGTAAAAGTCAGCATTTTGCAAATTTTATGGTTGTTTTAACGATCTAGTTTGCTCATGCGACCTGTCATTGAATCAAATGCTCTCTGACGTGTTTCACGGCAGTTGATAAACCGTTCTTTATGTGTTGATTTTAAGAACGGACTACTCCATTTACGTGATCTAGGAAATGGGTTCACGACAGGGGATGGTTATGTCTCCTAGGTACATCCCACCGTTGGTATATTCAGGGGTCCGTGTTTCCCTAGCTCTTAGTTTAAATTCTGTTTGGGACTTGTGAAATTTACCACTGTTTGTTATCTTCACCCTTTCATTTATACTGTTTCATAAGGTGATACCGTTAATTCTAACAAATTTATCAAACTGATCCAACATCAAATTAAGGTAGAGTAGAAAAAAATCCAAATGTATCAAAGTAATGCAGACTCTTACCTCTATCAATGTACATCTGCTGATTCAGTACATCTGTATAACATGATTCAGGAATTTTCTGTTTTGCTAAATACAGCTGTCTCGCTCTCTTCAACGCATTGTACCATTTTGGAAATTCATCAAAAACATTTTCATGAGATCCTGTGTGCCAAGCATCTGGAAGAAGGAAAATTGTCATTAATTGTCAAATGATTAGATTACGAGAAGATACTAGATAAAAAGCTACAGAGGCATACAAATTCTGTACATGTATATCTATCATGAAATTTGATTCCGACTTTTATAGCTAAAATTCCTTGAAGGGTGCTTTAGAATAGAATTAAGGTTATTTAAAATGTGCATCCAACAAAATACTGTGGAATCTGTGTTACATTTTCGAGGATTATCATGGAAAGCCATATCACGGCGGGTGTGATCGGTCGACAGTGGATGTTTACTCCTCCTGGGCACCTGATATCACCTCTGGTGTATCCAGGGTTCCGTGTTTGTCCAACTCGTGTATTTGTAATCTATTTGGAACTTACGTGATTGATCGCTGTTCGTTATCTTTGCCGTTTCATCACTTAATTTCAACCAACGAAATACACAATTAAGAGAACGTTTCAATGTATGCAGACCATACCCTCGTCATTACATCCTTCAACTTTACGTCTCATCCAAATTATTCACTCATATTGAGACGTCACCATATGAGTGTAAAGTAATAAGAAATATACCTATATTCAGCGCTCAGGGATTTACGTATTAGCGAGGATTCTTCAACATGACAATACCTTGACTCAGGACCTCTGTTTTCAAAGTCATAATGTCAAGCGTATGGCGAAGAAGCAATTACTATCTAATAGTACATCTTTGGTTCGACACGGCTATGTCATGAGCGGGGCTCGAACTCACGACCTCTCGGTTTCAAATCGAACGCTCAAACTACTGGGCTACCGCGACCAGTATATCCTTCAGTATCTTAACAGTAAACGCCGACATTCCATGAAAATTGGTATCCACCAATTCAAATGACCACTCACCATCACTAACAGAGAAAATTTTTTTTTTATTACCTTCATTATTGACTGGGTGATGAAAAATGAAAATGGAACAAAGAACACTATTCAGATTGGCCCGATCAATTCCCATTCCTATGACAGTTTCAACGAATCTGGTCAACATGACGTCATCTATACTCCATACAGCGAAGGGTATGTCATCTGAAGTTCAAGCAATTTGTATCGTAATGAAAATCTACAGAGACTTTGATCAGCACAAAATGTTCACATATTTAACAGATATATTTAATATGTTAGGAATTTAAGTATGGATCTGTCAACATTATAGATATAGTGTCTCATGAATTATTCAAATCAGGCATTTTTAAAGACTAATCCGAGGTTGTAATTTTTTTAGTGAATATTGTATCAGATGTCATTACACGATCAAAGTAAATCAAATATGTATACGCTCTCATGACTTACATTCGTGTGATAAATCCATCTTAATATATCCTTCGTCTGCCATCATTTCGAGTTCAAGGTCTGCAAGAAGTTTTAGTTCTCCCGTAAATAAATCTTCTAAGAATCTTGGAATATACAGGCATCTCTCGTTGGTAATTTTGCAATTTCTCCAAAATTTGTAATACTCTATCACTGAATCATCAGACGACATCCTTAGATATGATTTGTAGTCCTTGTCGGTTTTGAGGCAGCAAATTACAAACTCAGCCATGACTTTATGTTTGATATTTTCCGACGTAAAGGTAACCCTTTGTCCTGACTTTTTGAGTATCGCCAATCTCTCAACGAGTTCGTTAATGGTATCTAGGTCTTCAGATTCACCTCGTGCTTCTGACATACAAAATTTCTCTCTTATCTCTGCCAGTTTCATTCTCCAGTTGTCGTTATCTACCGTAATACTATAACCAGTTGACATCAAGATACAGAATAAAATACTTCGTGCGTCCTTTGGAATGTCTAATAATTCTGTAAAAAAGAACATAGGATTAATTACAGTGATCTACTGAGAGTAAAATTATAAAAGCATAACCCCTTACGTAAAGATTAGTCTTGAGCATTTTTACCTTTTGGTGTACATACGAGGGCCATTAAAAAATATGTAGAAAAAGCCTGTATTTTTTTCAAATTAATTGTAAGAAATTCAAAGTCAACACATTATCTTATGTTAAAACATTTAGTTCGATGACATGTATAAATTTGCATCGATTTTGATTAGATGGACTGGTGTTATCAAAATTATAAAACCATATTGTTTGCACACGGAGCAATGATAACGTTTAAAACCATAACGTCACGATAAATGTATTCAAGTTTCTTTCAAAATAAATACTTTCTTTTGCATCTCCTCAGAAGTTTGTAGAGCCGTTACCAACTCAATTAAAAGCATCTCTACCAGTAGTTGACATCTAGTTGGTTAAAATTTTCGAATATATAAATTAAAGTTCGTCGGACTTTCAATTTCTACTTACTTTCATTACTCTGCTTAAATAACAAAGGAAAACCATGACGTTTATGTGAAGTCTTTGACGCGGATATTTTTACTGATAATTCGCCCGAGGATAATTCGCTTCTCCTAGGTCGTCCCAATCATTTCTTATTACAGCAAGTTTATACCTTCTCCAGAAACCCCTATGTATTTATAAAGGAAGTGGCAGGCCTGTGCTTTTTAACAGAATTTTCTTCTTTGTCTGAGCCATTTTAAAAGTTATCGTGGGCGTTTTCTTGACGGCAACAAAAAGATGCTATCGCTACTTGCTGGCTCCGTAGAGCGTCCATGCGACGTCAACTTTCTTCGCATTTTTCTTACGAAGGACTACCGTCACTTCTATAAAGCAATTCCGTTCAACAAAGCAATGGTATTGCGCCAATATTTAATTGTGAAATGAGCGGTAACAATTCTTGAATCGTAACCTCTGATTTTTTTTCATTTTTAGTGCGATTTGTCAGAGATATCGTCTTTTAACTATTAACAGTGTATTGTTGTATGTACCAAATGTCCAACCGTTTGGCTCTCGGACCCCCATTTTCATCATTTTAAATCTGAAAAATATCTGTTTAGATTAGTATCGGAATTATTAGAAATTTGTAATTAGATTTAGTTGGATTTAGTGGTTTAATAACATATCTACCAAATTTGGTTATAAGTATTGACGTTAAATAAAATCCCGGGGGGGGGGGGTTCGTTCCTTATACATTTGGTATACACAGACGTGCCGCTGGATGGGGTCGCTTTTTTGACAAGTTCTAAATATATTCTAATTGGGTCAAGTTTCCATCAATCTGTTATTAATCAATGGTGTTAGATCAATTTAATATGCCAAGTTTAACATATATTGGTAAATTATATTTCGCTGGATTTTCAACCTCTTATAAGATTTGTAATCATGAAATAATTGACATTTTCCCCGAAATATAACTACAACCCGGGTTGAATTACAATATTGCACTACTTGCATGGGCGGCAACTATACATTGAACAGGTCACGATTATATATGGATTGCGGTCCAGAATGTTTCAACAGAAATATATGAATGGGTATGGTTTCCAAAAATAATGAATATATTATGGGGGGGTTTGAAAATCTCAGCGGGACGTCATGTACCCAAAGTAAGGTTGAAGACCCCCTTCCCGGAATAAAATAGTTATGACAAAAAGTCTACGTATGTTTTTGAACGGCCCTCGTTATAACAATAAAAAGGCCAGAATTCTTTGACATTCAACCTACCCACACATTATTGATGTACCCGATTACTGAGAACAGCTGGACTATTTCGCAAGTCAGCTCTCGTTTCAACGGCCACAGTTCGTTTAAATATATATATGATATATATGATATATATTATTATATATATATATATATATATACTATATATATATATTAAAATATATATATATATATATATATAGATATATAATCTTATTTTTGCATATTTCTGTATGATTCAATGAAACAATATTCCAATAGTATAACACAAAAGAAAATTTATAGAATATGTTTTATGGGGGGGGGGGGGGGGGGGGGGGGGGGGGGGCGGGGGGGGGGGGGGGGGGGTGGGTGGGGGGGGGGGGAGAGAGGGGGGGGGGGGGGGGGGGGGGGGGGGGGGGAGGAGGGGGGGGGGGGGGAGGGGGGGGGGGGTGGGGGCGGGGGGGAGGGAGGGGGGGGGGGACGGGGGGGGTGGGGGGGGGGGGGGGGGGGGAGGGGGGGGGGGGGGGGGGGGGGGGGGGGGGGAGGGGGGGGGGGGGGGGGGGGGGGGGGGGGGGGGGGGGGGGGGGGGGGGAGAGAAGAGAGAGAAGAGAGATGAGAGAGAGAGAGAGAGAGAGAGAGAGAGAGAAGAGAGAGACCGAGAGAGAGATGGAGAGAGAATTAATTGAATAAAAGGTTCCAACCATTCCAAACGGCCACATTCGTTTCCCGATCAGTTGCCGTTAAACGAATCGCCGTTGTAACGGAAAAGGCTTATTTTTACCGGTACGAGTTATTTCCCCTTTGTTTAATCATCAGCACATTATGCAATGGACGATTCTCCAAAACATTCACCGTGCGTTTATTTTCAGTACGATCGATACAATTACATT
>CAJDSM010032083.1:12281-22812 GCA_903981925.1 Ostrea lurida
GTTACCGATGAGTACTGCCGGTGCCGAAGTGAAAATTTGCCGTTATATCAAGCGAAATAAATATAGTATGCACATTTGTTACCAACAAAATTCTGCCGTTAGGCGAATTTGCCGGTGTATCAAAGGCCGCTGTTACGAGCGCTGACTGTAAAAATGTGTGTGTATTATCGAAATTGAAAACAATCAAAACTACCAATAGAATAGCATGTAAACAATTTCTACAGTATGGCTGACAGAGTAATCCCAATATCAAATGTGACTCTACATAAATATATTCCATATTCGTTGATATTTGTGACAAAACAGATATATTTCAACACATATTTTGTTCATAATGAATATTAAGAAGAATATTTCTGACAACATGCCTACATGTACAACTTCTTTGTAAGAAATTTATCTTGATATGACACAGTAAGTTAATATTGCAAACACTGAGGGTTTCTGTTATGGAGATTCATTACCAAATGGCGATTGGAACAATATTTGTTATTTTGTTAATCATGTGATTGTTGTATGTAAAGGCAAAGATAACGAACAGTGATCAATCTCATAAGTCCTTAACAGAATACAAAGACAAGAGTTGGGCAGACACACCAGAGGTGGGATCAGGTGGCCAGGAGGTGTAAGCATCCCATATTGACCGGTCACACCCGCCGTAAGACCATTGTCCTGATCAGGTGCTGATCAGGTGAACGGAGTAATCCATAGTCAAATCAGTGTGTGAACAAGATGTTTTTGTGAAACACTGATGCCCCCGGTTTCCATATGCCAGTGGAAGGGGCTTGCCAATAGGATTACGCATGTGTAATATGAAAGTCATACCACTTACCATTCAAAACTAATGGCCAATGTTAAAGTTTTTGAAAAGTAGGTCAAACTTCAAGGTTAAGGTCAGGGGATTAAAAGTTTTGATACCAGTAGAAAGGGCTTGTCATAAGGAACATACATGTGTAATATGAAAATACCATCACTTGCCATTCGAAAGTTATGGTCGATGTTAATGTTTTGCGGACAAACAGACAAACGGACAGACCAAAAACTATATGCCCCCGAATCGAAGATTCCAGAGGCATAAAATTGGATTAACAATTTATATGAAACACATCAGACAACATTTCACCAAATTGCAGGCTATACTGGTAGACTAAATCGTTGTAATGGCCTTAGAATTTGCGAAATGCTGTCATAAATCGTGATTGTTGAAACCCCTGCAACAACACGTGTTTTTATTAGTGTAAAGGGCTTGTCATAAGAAATACACATGTGAAATATGAAAGCCCTATCACTTACCATTCAAAAGTTATGACCAATGTTAAGTTTTTAAAAAGTAGGTCAAATGTCAAGGTCACGATATCAAAAATTTTAAAACCCCAGAAATGTCTTGTCACAAGGAA
Organism: Ostrea lurida; assembly: GCA_903981925.1. Classification (NCBI taxonomy): domain Eukaryota; kingdom Metazoa; phylum Mollusca; class Bivalvia; order Ostreida; family Ostreidae; genus Ostrea; species Ostrea lurida. The sequence continues at coordinate 13,679 of CAJDSM010032083.1, forward strand.
CACATATGTGAAATAGAAAAGCTCAATCACTTACCATTAAAAAGCTATGGCTAATGTTAAAGTTTCTGTAAGAATATAACATTTCAAGGTCGAGATCAGGAGGTCAAACATTTTGGTACTTATTGAAAGGGCTTGTCATAAGAATACGCGTGTGAAATATGAGAGCCCCATCATTTAGCATTCAAAATTTCAAAGTTTCAGAAAAATATGTCAAAGGTCAAGAGGTCAAAGGTTTTGCTATAAAGAACACACATGTGAAATATCAAAGCCCCAGTGCTTACCATTCAAAAATTATAGCCAAGGTTTCAGTCAGAAGGACAGAATGAAAGAATGACAGACAGGACAGAAACAATATGCCCTTTGATCTTCGATCTCGGGGACATAAAAATACTCTCTTCTACAACCCAAGACGGGGTCAACCTTGGTATTATTTATTATTTATATGTAAAACATTGGAAAATAGAGGATTTTGAATGATGCTTACAGCATATGAAATTTATGAAATGTGTTAACGGATTTTAAAAGGCTTGGGAAATATCAAAACCCGGTAACAAATTTCATAGATTTCATATTTCATAAGCACGAGTTTAAGAATGCTTTTTAAACAAAAATGGGAAAAAGAAATATTCTTATACAAAACGCGAAGTTAACAATGTGTCAAACGTAATTATAATCCAAAAAACAATATACAAATCGGTGTGAAAGGGCAACACGGACCTCCGATTATAAAAAGCGAAGGTAGGATCAGGTGCCATGGAGAGTAGCATCTCTTGCTGACCAGCACATTCCACCGTAAACCTTAGTTGGAACAGAGTAAACGGATTACCGCTGTAATCAAATCTAGTAAAGACAACGACAACAAGGATTGAAACAAATAAGCGTCAACACATGACTTAGGATAATTATGTAAGCGCAAACAAGTCATTATAGCGGACCGTAGAAATTTGCGAAATTGATGACTTTAGGGAAAAATGATTTTGTTAAAACTCCACTTTGGATTGTACATACAAGTACTCTGAAGTGGGATGTTTAAAGCAATGCTAGAGCTCCTCAGTGACAATATCTTTGTAATTTTTGGCAGTGAGGTATCCCAACAATCTGTTGGAATTTCAATGGGCACGAATAATGCTCTTTTATTAGCTGACCTATTTTTATATTCATTCAAAGCTTCTACATGAATAGAAGAATTCTCTAGCGGTGACCTTCAATTCGACATTTCGACTTATTGACGACGTTTAATCTATCAATAACAATGATTTTCATTCATATGTCGATTCAGTATATCCCATCGAACTAGAAATGAAGGACACCACAAAGTCTTCCATATCTTCTTCGTACTTGGATATTTTTATTGAGCATTGACATAAACGGCAAACTAACCACCCAACTTTATGACAAACGGGACGATCCCAGCTTTTCCATCGTCAACTTCCCATATCTATATAGCAATTGTCCATCATCACCTTCATATGGTTCTTATTCGATACGCAAGAGCTTGTTCTGCGTATGATCAATTTTTGAATCGACGCAGGCTACTTACAGACAAGTTGTTTTTGCAAGGGTTTCAACAGTCACGTTTAAAGGCAGCATTTCGTAAATTCTACGGTCGTTATAACAATTTAGTTCACCAATATGACCTTCCATTGAGCCAAATGTTGTCTGATGTGTTTCATAGCCATTGTTAGGCCGTTTTTCACACACTGATTTGAAAAAGGATTGTTCCGTTTAGCTTTGCTAGCTATTGTCCCAATGAAGCGATGATCTTACTAACAATTTAGCTTACAGACATGACCTACCACTGAATCGAAAGTACTAGATTTCACGACGGGTAATCCTGTGTACTGTATTTCGACTAAGGCCACATGGCAGGTGTGACCGGTCGGAAGAGGATGCCTACTCCTCCATCACACTTGAAATGCCTTGCTTTTGTCGGTGGTTTCCGTTGTTTCCCTACACTCAACTTTGTAAATATAGTTATATGGTGGGTTTTTTTTTGGGGGGGGGGGTGTGATTACGTTTAATATATTGTTTTTTGGGGGTTTTTAATCAATTTTCAGTATTCATAATAAACATACAGAGCGAGACAATGCCTCTGCAAAGGCTCTTAAGTAATCCACACCTGTACTTGAAAATAATTAGGGTTCGTCCTTTAGCAATGTCACAGACGTATGTAAAGGTTGGTAATCGTTTGTGCAAGGGTTTTCTCTAAATTTTGTTTTCAAGCTGTAACGAAGACACACACACACACACACGCGCGCTCGCGCACGCACGCACGCACACACACACACACATTCGCGATACTATATTCCCCACGCAATTAATTGAGCGAGGATATAATAAAAAAGAGACAGAATACGTCATCAATGAATTGTTTTGAAATCAGAGACAGAAACAGAAACCTAAATCCATATTTACCTTTCTCTGAGGGTTGAAGTATTGTACTTGCGGAGTAGAAGCTTTTGACTCTCTCATTGGATACTTTGTCAGCCCAAGGTATAGGGTCAATTTTCTCCTTTTGACACCAGTCTAGTACAAAGTTCCTCACTTCCGTTAACGATTTAATGGCAGGAGGAAGATTATCTGCATAACAATGTAAAGTCAAAGATAACAAACAGAAATAGAATACAAAACAAGAGTTTGGCAAACACGGACCCCTGGACACACCAGAGGTGGGATCGGGAGACTAGGAGGAGCAAACATCCCCAATTGCAATTGACCAGTCACGATGAATTGAAAATTGGACTCAAAATGTAGTAAATATGGAAATAATCTTATGTTATAGAGCACATACACACTGTGTGTGTGTGTGTGTGTGTGTGTGTGTGTGTGTGTGTGTGTGTGTGTGTGTGAGCAACTGTAAACTGATCAAGCAACATTCATTTTCACATTTTGAAACGTTCCCTGTAAAATCGACCCCCCAAACATTTCCGTATTGAGGAAAAAAAAGAATAAGATTCGTCGTTTTACTTGTTAATATGAGACCACGATGGTATGTGGTATCATACCTTGTGGAACCATTTTAACTTCGCTTCCCACAATTAATCTCATCAAGGTTATGGGACAATTTTCTTCAGTTCGTGGATGGAAAAACGTTTCTGCATATAACTGTAGACACCGATCGGATGCAACACTTAGGAAGAATTCTTTGTCCATGTCACTATTCAAGTACTTTTTCACATAATGTCTCATCACTTGAGTTTTCTGGTCATCAGAAAATTCATAACGATTAATGTCACCATGTAGTCTTTCCCTGACGTCTCCTGCATTAAAAGAATCAAGTATACATTCTATCTTAAAATCATAATCTGACATCCGTGTTACATGCCCCTTGTCACACAATTCACCCAACGTTTTCAACACATCAATGTTGCCCATCACAGCGTCGTCAGTATCTTTCCCATATCTGTCAAGACACAGCATCAGTGTAAATAGAACGGCAAGCTGATCATCTGTTAAATCTGACAACGGATCTGTAATGGAAGAATTCATTTTGTTAGTTTTCATCTGAATAAAAACTGCAATATTGTCCAGTTTACCTGGCATGTAACCAGAATAAATACTGAAATATATAAGGGATCATTATTCTACAGAGGCCATTTATCTTCACGTAGAATGTGCCCATTTTTATGAAAATGACAATTTTTTACGTAGAATAATGACCGGGGGATATTTTTCTACGTCGAAAAATGACACCCCCCAATCATTTTTCTGCTGGGGTCATTGTTCCTCTTTACACCAGTGAAGGGTTACAAAGGTTAGGTCTGTGCTCGGTGCTTATGGCCTTTGAGCAGGGGAGAATCTTTATCATGCAACACTTGTTGAGACTCAAGGCCTCGGTTTTTGCAATCTCATCCGAAGGACCGACATATTTAATATTTAGTCGCCTCATTGACGGTGAGGTTGCCGACGATATTTAAGCGCCTCATACGATTGGTAGAGGTTGCCCGCATTTTAGGGTCGCCTCATACGACAGGTAGAGATTGCTGACGACCTATTCTAACCCGGATACCCACAGGCTATTCGAATGACAAAAATTAATCAAACGACGGTATTATCGAAAAAAATAATAATATTCAAATAGTCGAATATCAATTGTTATTCCTACTAAATAGTGACGGCTTGGGATATAATTTACTGACACATGCAGTCAAACGCGCAATTTGATTGCTCAATAAAAATACATGTACCAGCAAAGCCATAGACTGCTGGTCAAGAGTGATGTCCTGAATAAACTTCCAAATATCAATTTTGAGGTAAAATCTCTCGCTCGGAGAGACGTTTACTAGACCGATCAGAGAGCATCAGAATTCACGGTTATTCATTGAGTAATCATATCTTAAGAGCGTAGATGACGATTTACTCACCGTCATCACTTCCGGAGTCCGTCCTGAGGCGCTTCACTGCACCCTGTAAAGTAACTTGACATGTACATGTAGCATACTTCCTCAGCAGTGAGAAAAAGAATCTAAATATTCATTGCTACCGATACTATTCATATATTCATTACTTTCAAATTTGTTTCATGTTCGAAATATTCTTGATTTCAAAAATCCTTATTATATGACTTATTAGATCGAGTGGTCCTATTACAGTCCGGGGGTTGATACTGGAGCCCGAGGATTAATAAGTAATATGATAACCATGTTGTTTAAACAATAAAATAATTTCTTTGTTGGTTTATCAGGTGATGAAGGCAGCTAACATTGCCGAAAAAATCATAAAACCGCGTTATTTTATTGTTTATAATTATATTTCCATGCATTTTTTAAACATATAGACTAGATTGAAGTACTAAAATATAATATTGTTGACCATTTCGTTACTTTAAACGGAACAGCCAATTCAACCTTTGACCTCGGGATCGATCCATATTTGGTAATGATGATGCGGACAGGTGGCATTACAAAACCGGATCTTTCCAATAAACATTAAATTGGATTATGAGCAGAGAGTCAATTTCAATAGGAATGTAAGTGAAAATATTCAGTAAATTTAAATATATGAATATTAGTATTTGTTATATTCATTAAATAATAGTCTTTTTATTTTCTATATAGAGAAAACGCTCAACATAATTGATATTTGTTCCTCCGAAAAAATATTGACCGGCAGCGAGTTTTTCCCCATCTTGATTGTGACAAGAAGATTGATTTATTGTGACGTAATAAAAACGCTGCGACTACAAAGCAAACGTGGCGTCACAATTAAAAAACAAGATAACGTTTTTAAAAGCAATCATGGCAAGATTCTCTAGATAGCATTACCGATAGTGGACAACGTAATAGTAAGAGTATGACCCATCTCTTGTAAAAATTAATTTCGGAGGAGCAAATGTCTCTATATAGAGTTTACTGCATGAATATAGCAAACTAATTTATATTTAGTCGTTTTTGTTTTTCATATAACAAAACAAATGTTGCCCTCAACCCCAGTCAATATTTGTATAGTAATATCTTAGTAGTATTAATTATATACCGCACTTTGTTATGCCTCAATCATTGATAAATACTGTTACATGCAATAATTATATGGTTCCTTTTCTAAAATGAAAAAAAAAGATCCGAGGGCTGATTTACAATTCTTTTTATCACATTCAGGTGAACTCATTGCATTTTAAAGATATGAAAAACAATATCACATGCTTTGTCTGATATTGGTAAATTGATTTGTCACGGTTAAATAAAACTTTAATATTTTGATTTACTCTAATGGTAAAATCATTTATACATGATGATTAAACACTTCATTTGACATATGATTCAAATTGAGAGCGGTATTTGATATCGGGTATCATGACGTCATCCGAATCGCGCAGTGCAGAATCGGCATAATCACTGTCCAGTGCCTACCGGTATATGGTAAATGGAAGGAAAAGACAGCTTTTTAGATTACTTTGTATATGAACAAACTTAGGTCATCGATTTGACAGCAGACAAGAGAGAGGATTGCTACTGGGAGTGATACGGGAAAGTAAGCCAGCACAAAGTGTCATACATGTAGTATGAATTTTATTTTTTGTATTGATATTTTATAAATTTCTATCGGGATATTAAAACTACATAGAAGAGTTGCCTGTTTGATGTCAATATGCATATCTCACTAATGTGTGGACAACGAGGCCCTGATCCCTGTAAACCTCAACTGTCAAAGAATCCACAAGCTTAGACAATAACTAGGCCCTAGAGGATATCAAATTATCATAGAGTAAGATGTGGAAACTAATGGAAGGCCATAGTTATAGTTACATGTATATGTGTTACAAGCATAATACATAGGTGGATTTTGAGAGGGGTCGGTGCCCTTTTTATTACAAAAATTATTATTATGGATAGAAGTAAATGCAAAATAAACCCTTAAAAGTAAAGTGTTAAAAATTTAAAATTCGGGAGCTTCCGGAGCTTCTTCCCCCGTGTCTCCACTTGGGCTTCATCCCGGCTTCATCCCAGATATCTAGCCTATTGGGGCGTCCTCTCTTTTAACGAATACAACCAAATTTCGAATAATTCTGGGTCCGCCAATGCAAAGAGTATATGTAAATGGATGATACGTAGATTCCGGATTCATAATAGCTTGGTATGGACATTATGATGCTAACCGTATTGTGCATGCATAAGTATTCCGTAAATATTAATTGTTTGAATTACTTTGAAAAAATAAAAAGCGATATATACGGAAAAAATTATATCATTTTGATCAAGTATGGCAAATTACTTACGTAGTCCTCTATCGGAGTTGTCAAGATCCGTTTTTCTGCCATGTTCAATAACAGGTGTGGTGCCTACCTATCCTGGTTGATGCGGTAGGATACCACTAAGCATTCTACAATTAATGATAATCTCTAATTACTTTTAAGTGTTTTAGGTCTCGATATCACGAGCTAAGGGCCTCTCAATTCATACAAATAGCAATATTTGCTTGCTATTGGGGAAAGTGATTCATGTAAGAAGTATGAAACTACATAAACCAGTGTATCAAAGCGTAATTGGACTCCTCTTGAGTTTCAATGTAACCAACACTTACCTCATTTGAATATACACAAGTCAAACACTAGATTTATCTAACAATTTTGAGGCATAAATTGCAATGTGTTGGCACATGAAGGATATTTGTGTGTTACTTTTCAACTTATGTTTTTGTGAAACTTTTGGGGGGTAATTTGCAGCCACTTTTGTTTCAAGATTCCTCCGATGTTTGACCGAAAATCAATAACGTATGACACATGAAAAATGGAATTGCAGTGTAGAGGCTGGTTACTGAACTGAAGAAAGAGAAGTATACGCTGAATCTTCACCGTCCCTAACTGGAAAAGTCAGAGAAACGGCAATGGAGCTTCCAGCAGACGAATTGGGAAAATGGTAAGGAATTACTTTTTGCTCAGTTTGACAAAGTTTTTTTTGCGTAATGATATGAATACAAAGCTTACAAGGCTTACAAAACTTTAATGAATTTGACAAGAGTGGTCAGAAGACAACATAGCTCACCGGGCAGAATGACTGCAAGTCCAAGTCCAAGGTCAATAGCTCTGGTAGTGACTAAATGTCTTGGAAATAAAAATTTGTATTAGACATATTAAAGCGCTCTCCCTTTTGGTTCAAAAGATAAAACTTTAGGTTTGAGTTTTTGAAAATTAATAGCAAGGGTTACTGGGTAAAATATATCGTCACCAATAGAAATGTCCATCCATGAAGCATCTAGATGTAAATGTCTCAACCCTATCATTCTTCATTTTTAAAAGTAAAGGCAAAGATAACGAACAGTGATTAATCTCGTAAGTCCCTAATACAATACAAAAACAAGAGTTGGACAAACACGGACCCTTGGACAAAGCAGAGGTGGGATCAGGCACCTAGGAGGAGAATGCATTAAAAGAAATTACTCATATGAAAGTGTTTGAAAAGTAGGTCAAAATTGAATATCAAGGTCACTAGGTCGAAAATATTGGTACCAAAACAAAGGATTTTTCATGAGGCATTTAAATGTGACATATCATCCTCGGTTTGAAAAGTGTAGTCTAAGTTAATGTTTTTGAAAAGTAGGTCAAAGGTCAAGGTCATCAAGTCAAAAGTCTTGCTATCAAAACAAAAGTGCTTCATGCTATATTCCTCTTGGTTAAAAAGATATATCCCAAGATAAAGTATATCACAGAGTAAAATCAAGGTCACTAGGTAACATGTCTTGATACCAAAGCAAAGATTTTCTCATGAGGCATCTATCTATGAAATATCAAAGCCTCATTCCCCTTAGTTCCAAAGATATAGCCCAGGTTAAAGTCCTTGCAAAGTAGGTCAAAGTCCAAGGTCAACGTCACTAGGTCAAAAATCTTGTACCAAAAGAAAGGTATCCTCATGAGGCATCTATACGTGAAACATAAAAGTCCTATTCTCCTTCGTTCTAAAGATATAGCCCAGGTTAAAGTTTTTGAAAAGTAGATCAAGGTCAATGTCACTAGAACAAAAGGCTTGGTACCAAAACAAAGGCATCTATATGAGAAATATCAAAGCCATGTCCTCCTTGGTTCAAAAGATAGTCCTGGTTAAAGTTTTTCCTTAAAGTACAAAAAGGCGAAGTTAACATCTTGTTAAACGCAATCATAATCCAAAAAACATATACCAAATCGATTGTAGGGCAAAACAGACCTCTGACAAAAGCGAAAGTAGGATCAGGTGCCATGGAGGAGTAACCTGTCACACCCTTTGTCGAAATAAAAGTAACGTGATTGCCCGTACGTCAAATCTAGGTGGGAAATGACATCCTAAATAAAGGGTATGAAACAAATCACCAACATGTGACTTAGTAATCATCTGTAATCGCAAAAACAAGGTCCTTATGAGCGACCGTAGAATTTTGCAAAATGATACTTTTAAAAAAACTGAGATTCGTTATAAAACCTGCAATATCGGTTTTTGTTAGTAGCTGGCCTCGCTTTTAAAAAAAAGCGTCTTCATATGCATAGCATGTTCTTGCGTATGTCGAATCAAGCTGTTGGAGATATAACACACCATAAGCAGGTGATAGTGGTGATAATTACTACATAAGGGAAAGTTGACGATTGGAAAGTTAAAATTTTGTAAATGTGTATGCTCCCAATGGTCAAAATAAAAGAAGCCACTTTTTTGATAAAATGAAAAGCTTCA
>CAJDSM010032084.1:1547-20646 GCA_903981925.1 Ostrea lurida
TGGTACCGTATATGATTTATATTTTATATAATGATTTTGTATATGAATTACTCCATTTACCTTAATATAGAACTCACGACAGTAGTAACCGGTCAACAGGGGATGCTTACTCCTCCTAGACACCTGATCACACCTCTAATGACCAGATTCCGTGTTTTCTCTTCTCTTACACATAATTCATATAATTTGAGACTGATCACTGTTCATCAATCTTCATTTTTTATTTCAAAAAGTAAAGGGCCATCAAATTAAATTCACATTTATTTTTTAATAGAAAATGATACGTATGTTGATTCTCCTTTTACCTGCACGCCTTTAATTACCGATTTACTGAAATCACGTGCGCATGGGGTGTTTACAATATGTACACCCCACCCCAAATTTTGAGAAACAGCTTATGGTGGTCAGGGAAAAACGATTTTGTGTAAAAGACATTTATTTTGAAACATTTCTACAGAGTTTTGAAATTTGACCATTGCTGACCTTGATTGAGGACAACATGCTGCAGAGACGACATATGGATGTACAACAGTGCGGCTGTGCCATACACAGGCAATTGTGCCNTAGACAAGCTTCAAAATTAAATGGATATGCTCAAAACGTCAGGTGGTGTTATGGTTTAACGTTAGCGTAACCGTTATTGGGAGGTTATGGGAAAGGTTCCAGAACGCATGGGGAGTGCAACAAAGACCTCGTAATGGCAAGCTCAGAAAAATAACAGCCCATGGGGGTCCTAAAATAGTGCTTTTGGCAAAACGCAACTGGTTCATCTCAGCTAAAGCCTTAGGAATGATGATGTGTTGAAATTTTCCACTCATAACTTAAGGGATGGGCTTCATGCAGTAAATTTGCATTCCCACTAGCAAACAATTGGTCCAGTTTTGACCCTACACCAAAGCGATTATGCTAAGTAATGCAACATTCCTGGCCTCAAGACTATAAACTGAGAATAGACTCAAGTCTAAATTTCAAATCCAGCTAACTTGAGAATAAATTTTCATAAACAAATGAAATTTTTGATATATGTTTGCATTTGATTTCTTTTTGAAATCCTGTAATGGTTTTAAAAATCTGTGTTCTAAATCTTAAGATATAAGTAATAAAAATTTTGACTTGAGTCTATTCTCAGTTTATGGTCTTTGGGCCAGATATCGTTTATTTTTCTGGCGCCACACACGCTGACGATCATGACGAAAGTCCACACAATACTTGGATTCATTTGTAAACAGAATCAGTCAACGATTCACAAACTGGATTGTCAAAATGCTCCTCCATCTTGTTTGTTCTAGTGTCTAACGTGTTGATTGGACGTTTTGTAACAAATCAGAAGCGCCGTTAAAAAGTTGAAAAAAGTAAATAGATAACTTGTACACACCAAAACTCAGTTGTGAATCGAAAATCGATTTGGCTTGCAGAATCGCGGTTTTCGATGCACCGCTGTGAATCGTTGCACATCTCTACCCTTTAGAAATGTTTGAAAATTAAGTCTTTTACACAGAATTGTCTTTCCTCCTTGACCATCATAAGCTGTTTCGTGGTCTCGGTCAATCAGTAATTAAAGACGTGAAAGTAAAAGGAGAGTGAACGGCACCCACGTACGTATCACTTTCACAAACAAAACTTTTGCGTTAAAATTTAAGTTATTTTTATTGAGTATACTAATATTTAGTTATGTAGATAACTTTGACATCACATACGTTAACCACAGGCGCTTGACGTTCATATCAATATAATAAGAAAAAAAAATATTCCTGTGTCTAACTTATTGCCAATAAGTAGTACACAGGAAATTTGTTTCTTCTTATTATATTGATATGAAACGTCAAGCGCCTGTGACGTTAACGTACGCCTCCCACCCCCTCCACAAACACACATGATGGACAGGCTGTTTAATGTTTTGAATTTGGCAACATAATTTGTATAATTCGACAATTCATCTGAACCATGTTATTTGTTTGATAGCTTGTTCGTGTTTAGTCAAGGATGATTCACAGAGTTACCCTTCTTGATTTAATACATGTACAAACGATTTTAAAAAAAAATTCTTATATCGCCATTTATCCTTTTGTTTTAGTTTTTATTTTCATGTTTTACATGTGATGGTTTGTTTTTAATGTTTCAATTTTAAGAAACATGGATTGGACTCTTTTTTTTTTTTTATTTTACACCAGATCGGGTTCTCCATGATACATGTATATTCGTAGTGTGCGATCCGAGCTATGTGTTTCTAATTTACAATCTTAATTTATCCATCAAATCAAATCCCAGGCGACATATAACATATTGATAAATGTATAGGGTTAAATACAAACCATACTTAATAAATTAAAAACTCCTATGGATTTTTTTTATCAGCTCTTTATGGAGAGCATCAGAAATGACAATGAGAGCGAAGATCTGACGCCAATTTTGTCTCTGGTTTCGGGTCATGCGAGTCTAATTTCAATACTGCCCCAGATAGCAATCTGATAGCCAACTGTTAGAGAACAATAACACACAATTTGGTGATTGAATCAAGCTGAGAAAGTCAATGGAACTATACACAAACTATCGCATCAAAGTATTGATAAATTTGGACCATTTTTTTCAGCAGTAGATACTGTTTTACTTTCACTACGTTTTCCCCATGACATTGTTAAGTACTAATGGTTAATTTCTCATAAACTTCAGTTGATTGAAATACAGATTTGATTTATTTTTTAATTTTGAAAATACAGTATATATGAGGCGATCTGCATCTACCTGATCAGCGCTCTTTACACGGGGATATGTTTCATGGACCGCTATAATACACGTCATGCAATAAGCCGGTGTTAAGGGGCTGTGGAATATAATATCATATACTCTCAAAATATTTCTTATTATACTCTGTGAACGACATCAGGTCATATTGTGGTAGAATATCTGTTTTGTACACATTTCTATGGAGAATTAAAAACAACTCGTATAACAGCGGTACACTTATTTGTAGTTGGAAGCCAAACTGAAAGAATAACCTCAAACTATAATTCAATGATTTCAAGATGACGAACCGTAATTTGATTTTTAATAGAAATTTTGAAATTTATTATGGAACAGAATCTCTTGGAATGACTTCAAAATCGGAGCTTTTTTTAAAAAGAAAATGATGTGCCAATATGTTAAGGATATTCATCTTTGAGTGATGTTTTTGTGAGTAATCGTTCCTTGAGATGGTTTTATTTTGTAGACTATTTCTGTAAACTTCACACTATCACAGAATTATGTACTGTAAGAAAAAAGAAAACTACATATTTTTTGCAAAAGTTTTTGCATCAAAGGAGATAAAACAACTTTACAGTATATAGAACATTGAAATTCATACATATTGCAACTCTTTTGTTGTAATTTTGACATCAAATTTTTTTTTTTTTTTATATATAGAGAATGACAGAAACATTACTGTATGGAAGTAAATAATTCGTCGTGGAGAAATTTTATATAATTTAACTTAATTTAATAAAATTCGATTCGATTGGAAGTAGCTTTTGTCACTCAGATGTTTTCTTCTTTTCCGTTTTCTAGCATTCTAATCATTGTTCCAAAAATTAAAAAAACAAAAAAAAACAAAAAACAAAAAACCTGTTCCACCTTGATTTACAGTTGAAAGCCTAATCTAAACATTAGTTGTTTGAAAGACTAAAAAATGAACGTAAGTATCTAGCATAAAGTCCGTTTTTGTGGCACGCGTATTCAAGTTCTACGCAAATGGAATGCTTTGACGGATTAACATTTGTTACTAAATGCCAAAATCCAAATCTATACTACATATAACCAAGTTCCACTACGATATTTACCTTAAAAGTTAAAGCAATGCGAATTTTTTCCAAGTAATTCCAGTTTTCCTAGAACAGAATCTAAATTCAGTGTATGGATTTTAATAAATTTAAAAGAAGAGTCAAGTTCGTAAATTTTCATCATCTCAAAATGCAATGATTGTGCAAGTGTTTCTTGGGATAATTAATGGTCTATCATAGTAATTAGAAAAAAAAAATGTTATGACGGCTTGCTGCCGAAGAAGCGGTACTACAACTTGTAGAATCCTTCTAGCACTTGTAAGTCGACACGTAGCGACTTCATGTAGCGGTCTGGTTTGCTAATTGGTCTCAGTGATAATTAATTAGACCCCGCTAAAACTAAACTCTGAAAAAAAACAATCGATAAGTCATGTTTATTTTCAAACTCAGACAAAAATTGAAATGTGTGCATCATTGAAATGTGTTGCAGATATACACTAAGCAAAATGGCTGTTGGAATGAAGAATCCAACATATACAAAAATGTCTACCGAAAAAAATAATGAAAATGAATGACTATGCATTTACATGTATATCAAAATTACATTGTATGACATACCTTTTAACTAGCGTTTGAATTCAAGGTAATAAGGTAATAACGAGTTCATTACTAAATTGCAACTGATTTAAATTAGTAATTATCATTGTCTGAAATAATAATTTCTTGGTTCTGGTATTTCGTAGTTGAAAAATGAGTTGATGTAAATGATTGTCATGATACAAATAGTATAAGTTCACAACACAAATCCATTTAAAATGGTAAATACAAGGAATACTTGTGATTTTGCAATATTATTACATTTGATTAAACTCAAAGGCGCTTTTCGACAAAGACAGAATGTATCATCGGGATATTTGATGAGCAAGAGTGTCCGACTAAACGATTGGAACCAGTAATCCTTATACAGGGTACATGTAGCAACCCTAACACGTCTAACAGGACTGTGATATCCATTTCATTACAATGTCACCAGTACTACCATTGTTTGATGCTGTGAAAACATTTCGAATATTGTTGATTAATGGTGGTTCGATTTTCATAGATCTAGATCTAAAGGTTACAGTGTCCTCTCAATTTTACAGCCCCAACAAATTTAGCACTTCAACAAATCCGTAGTTTTGATAATTTTTAACGAATATAGCATCATCTTTACTGACCAGCAGTATTCAAGGGCTCAAATTGGTGTCCAGTAAAATCAAATTAGGAAGTACCTGCGCTTATCTTTTGTGAAATCTTGAGGGATCTATAAACTTCGAAAATTACGCCTAGCATCAAAAGCTTCAAATAGATACCGGTATCTCTGTGCGTATACACAATGTTACAAACAAGTATTCATGCACGTATACACAACCTTATATGAACAAAAATGTGTGCAATTACACACAATCTTATAAAGAATTATCCGTCGACTAATACACAACCTGAAACACAGATACCCGCGCACGTATACACAATTTTACAAAGAAATATCCCTGCACGTTCACATAATCTTATAAACAAATATACTGCACCCGTGCTCTTAAAATGTATATCAATATTATAAACAAATACCGGCACACGAGTATACAATCTTTTAAACAAAATACTGTGCGCATATACAACCTTCTAAATAATATCCGTACATGTATATATACAATCTTATAGATAATATTCACCCACATACGCACAAACTCACAGACATATATCCGTGCACAAACATGTATATACAGTCATATTATATACTTTCAATTTCATCTCCTCTTTTTCCTTAGTTTGCGGGCCAATATCACACGATATATGCCCGGAAACGTTTCGGCCCGCAAGCTGACGTCATAATTGAACAAAATTGGAAAATTGATTGTGACGTCATAATATCTATTATGCTCTAGCACGTTTCTTGACGTTACTGTTAAAACGTCAACAAACTTTTTCAAGTTTCAAATTTTTTCGTGTTTTTCAGTATTGAAAGTATATAATAAAAAGGTTATAGACTATATGACGACCTCGTTTTTTGTCGCGAACTGACCTCGCAAGCTCGGTCCATGTATGCGCCAAAAAACTCGGTCGTCATATTTTCCCATACAAAGTCTATAACCTATAAGTATAGATAATATTCACTCACATACGCACAAACATATAGACAAGTATATCCGTGCACATATATATCCGTCCCATATACACAACTTACAGACATATTCTGTGCTTGTAATCTACAAACTTTACAGACAAATATCTGTGCTTGTAATCACATATTTACAGACAAATAACTTTGAGACAAATGTACGTACATGCACGTAATCACAAATTTGAGACAAATATCCGTGCACGTGCATACAGTCTTACATAGAATGATTTGCTGGCACATTAAGATACAAATGTACATTATAATAAAGAATAACTGCTATTCAGTTTCATTAAAAACAATGATTACCTCAAATTCACCTCCGCTGGAGGGAGTGAGCGTCTATTTTTATCGATAATGACAATAACAATCAAACAATCAACAGAATCCTATATATCATTATGTGGAGATCTCAAAATACGTAATTATCACAAAACATCAGAGCAAAGCTCATCCTACCATCAGTATTGCTGAACAAATATCGAGTATCTGATATACACTAATACGACAGAAAATGTTTTGGCAATATATTTCTCAAGCACAATCTAATAACATCAAAAAGTCTTTTTTATTGCTAGGTGTCTTTAAAACAATACCGTTTCAAGATTTACCTTTTGTAAATTTGTTTCACAGCAGTTCGAAACTTGCGGTCCCTTATTCCATAAATAAACGGATTGACCATTGAGTTAACGAAGTAGGACCAGATAAAGGTGTAATACACCTGCGATTCGACAAGTGAAAGCCTGCAGTCAAAACCCTTCACAACAAATATCAGCACGGCCAGAAGATGGTGCGGCAGGGCGCTCAAAATATACGCGACGGTGACGACGCACAGAGTGATGGTGGAACGACGAGCCCCGTTTCCGGTCGCCGATTTAATTTCGTCTGTATTACGTGCAGACATGCGCCGAATTGTCTCTTGGAACTTGAAATGAGTATGTATGTTACGGCCGATCTTAATGTACACAAAGATCATGGTTGTTGTAACCAGTACAAAATAAAGCAGCAGCAGAGCGTTGTAATAAATCTGATATTTCTTTTCCTCGAACTTCCGTTCTGTAAAACAGCGATATCCGGTCAGTCCCGGAACACCGGTCTCAATATCCCGCAATCCGTACAAAAACGAAGCAGGCCACGATAGTAGGAAGGCTATTACTATATTCATAAAGCACAGGACCTTGGCCTGTGTGATGGTCAGCTGGTTCTTTAGGGGACTACAGATAGCCTTGTACCGGTCCACAGCGATGGAGATCAGAGAGGAAGTAGAGGCTATCGCTGCAAAATAATTAAAGAAGCGGAAAATTTTACAATAAATTTCCGACGGGAAAGTCACCGGGAAGAAGAGGTACAAGACAACCATTGGAGCTACCACGACACAATTGAAGATGTCCAGCATGGCCAACCAAATCACATATACACGATAGTTGGATTTGGCGAATTGTCGGAGATAGATCCACAACACGTGCGCGTTTCCTATTAGTCCAATGAAGCTTAATATGCAGAGCAGACCAATACCCCCGAGGTTCCGTCTCACTAACTGGGCGTTAACGTCTTCTAGAGTCACATTGTCAAATGATCCGCCAAGTTCCGCTTTCAGCCACGTGTGACACGTTCCATTTGTGTTGTCCATGTTCACTTCTGGGAAACCAGAGTTATTCATCCTAAAAAAGCCAAATATAAATAATTTTTTATTCTTCAGTATTGCATGCCAGAGAAAATTTAATTCAAATAAGATATAATCTAATTAAAGGTTCAGTATCGTTTAATGATACATAATACATCTAAAATGTATTTATATGCTTTAATCTTTCGTCTTTCATTCCAATTTTCCAAAAAAAATNACATCTAAAATGTATTTATATGCTTTAATCTGTCGTCTTTCATTCCAATTTTCCAAAAAAAACAAACAAAAAAAAACAACTTTTTTTGTAAAACACTGACACGATTATCAACAGACACATTAAGACAGACTGAAATATCAATCGCGCAATTTACGATGGTCCTAAACTGAAATTTATAACATGCATTTTGTTCTGTAAGGGTCACAAGATGGTCGTGCTCTTTTCCAGTATTGAGGGAAAACATTTGGCCTTATACATGAAAGTACGGTAAGTCAAACGTTCTACAATTCGAATTAATATGAATTTAAAAAAGAAACAAACAATGGTAAGACAAGAGATGAGAAATATAATATTAATGCATATCTAACCTGCAGAGCTCTATCCAAAACTTAAATCTACAGTGTAGTGCTAAAACGTTTAGGGGCCACTACCATTTAATGAGTTCCAGATTCAACGAAATGGGGTCTTGCTATGACGTCACCGTGATTGTAGAACACCCCATTAGCCACTTGCATTATACATCCCTTCCGATCCACGAAGAATCCATTACCGTTTCACTTTGTTCATAAAATTTCAAAACTACTGCAATCTAGACGTCCCGCCGTCGAAAATCACTTTGCACACGGGATGCGTCCGATGGTTTGCTTTTTATAAGTTAGTACAGGACATGCGATATTGAAAGACCTCATTGATATGGCTGTCGTAATTACCGAGGACGGATGATGAACAATATAGCAGTAAAAAGCTTCCAGGACGCTACGGATGATCCCCAACGCTCGCTACTCAAACTGATATCACGTGACGAATTAGCCTTACCTCTAACGCGTCACTCTCAGTACCAATAAAACAAGTCAGTCGCGTTAAAATTTTGTTTTTATCTCCGGCATCACAGTTTTTAGAAGTAGTAGATGACACTGGAAGCCACCGACAATTCGATTATTAATTAGATTAGTATCTAAATAGACCACTTTGTGTCTTTTATTGTAAAATCGAAGTTATTGTTTGCGGTAAAGAAGCAAACATTGAATTTACAGAGCACATCAAATTGGCCGTTGTAATACACCGGCCACTTCCTAGTTATGAATAAAATCAAACGCTTCAAACATTCGGAACTTTTATCTCTCTACAATATAAAATCAATCTGTCGAATACGCTTTGTTAAATTGGCATCGGTTTAGAAACCAAACACTATTTTCGATATTTAAAAACCCATATCTAATTGCTCTTAATTCATATTTTATTAAGGTGTAGTATCAAAAAAATATAAATCTTTCAGTTCAGTGATTTACTGCCCTCGGAATGGAAATATTGACATTTTTTTTGCTGTAATTATAACCCGTGTTTATATTGTAAAAGGACAATTGCATCACTACAGATGTACGTTGACACATTACAACTTTGGATCTATATATCTATTATAGCTATCATATTTCCAAAGATCAACAAACATAACAAAATCCCATCAATATAAAAATATCCAATGTTTGAAACATTAACTAGTCAATAATTTCTTTGATTTTTGTAGCTTTTTTATCCTATGTTTCCTGAACACTGTTCAAAGTTCCAACGAAATTGAATACAGTTCATTATATTTACAAAGTTTAAGAATTCAAAAAAATTATATTAGTTCGCTCGGTATTTANAACGAAATTGAATACAGTTCATTATATTTACTTTTAGTACACAAAAGTTTAAGAATTCAAAAAAAATTATATTAGTTCGCTCGGTATTTTAATTACATCGCCCGAAAATTAAGTAGAAAGGGAATTATAATATTATAATTATTAAATCCGTTCTCGCCCCCAAATTTTTGGTTCATGTTGTCCGAAAAGAACAAGAAATGTTATTGGGTTGTCGCCTTATCATAACTTAGTACAACACTTTATCACAAGCTTTCAGAAACACTTTGATAGCGACCATACCACACCATGAAATAAAGACCAATGCTTTTTTTTTTTTTTTTTTTTACACATATAAACAAGTTGCGTTCGTCAACAAAAAAGGAAGAAGGAAATTATCCATATATAGTGAATCAGCCACTTTTAAAATACTTCGTTAAACTCAACTCTGATTCTACAAACGATTACTCTGAAGTTGATATTAAAGCAATGCTGGGGTTCCTCATTGACAACATCTTTGTAGTTTTTAGCAATCAGGTCTTCCAACACTCTTTTAGAATTTCCATGGGCACGAATTGTGCTCCTTTGTTAGCTGACCTATTTTTATATTCTTATGATTCAGAATTCTGTCAAAAACTTCTACATGAAAAGTAGAAATATCTATTGGTGGCCTTTATTTCAACATCTCGATATACTGACGACGTTTTATCTATTAATGACAATGTTTTTCATTCATATGTCGATTTAAAATATTCCAGCGAACTAAAAATAAAAGACACCACAGGGTATTCCATGTCTGCTTCGTACTTAGATATCTTATTGAACATAAACATTAACGGCAAACTAACAACTCAGCTTTATGACAAACAGGAAGATTTCAGCTTCTCCGTCGCCAACTTCCCATATTTATGTAGCAATATTCCATCATCCTCATCATCATCTGCAAATGGTTTAGTATCTCTCAATTTATTCGGTACGCAATAGCTTGTTCTGCGTATGATCAGTTTTTGAATCGAGGCAGGCTACGTACAAACAAGTTGCTTCAACAGTCGCGTTCAAAGACAGCATTTCGCATATTCTATGGTCGTTATAACGATTTTGTTTGCCAGTATGGCCTACCATTTGTCAAATGCTGTCTGATGTATTTCATAGCAACTGTTAAGCCATTTTTCATACATTGATTTGACTACGGATTACTCCATTTACCTGATCAACTAAGACAATGGGCTCACGGAGGGTGAGTATTTTGAGTACTTTTACACTAAGATTTCTTAGAGTAAATATCGTCATTAATTCTAAAAACATTTGATTAGGAGTCTATAAACGGGGAAAATTGTATTGTTAAAAAACGCCTCCTATGACCTTTAAACGCAGATCAAAAATGATTTTATTAGATATCTTATAATGCATGTTTAAGGATCATAATGACCTGCTGAGACAATTCGTTGTTATGTCGAGCTTTTAAGCTTGCATGCATTCTTTGCTTGACAGAGTGTAGTCACTGCAGGAAATTGCATTTTCTTCGAAGTGAATGACAGAGCAGATTTTGGTTCACCAGACATGCACTTTAAAGTGTTTATATTGGTAAAAAAAAAAATCAAAGTAAGAAAGCTCAATTCTCCTTGTAGACTTTATATAGAAATAAATGTTAAATTAAATAATTATAGAATAAAAAAGATATGGATACCTGGGTTGATAAATTTTGTTGGATTAGTTCGGCTGTAGCAGGTAAACCCATAAGAAAATAAAGGACTTGCACAAATTCTATGTTGTTCAAAAGTTGAAATTCATTACCCGTCCCTATATAGAGCCTACACAACTTGTCCTCATTGTTTTTAGACTTGATTGAGATATCATGGGAATAGATTATATTCCATAGGTAAATGGTATTTATTTTACTTACGGAAATAGAAATTTGCTTCCCATTTCGATCATTTTGGGATCCCCCCCCCCCCGATAAAATTGAAGCAAGTATGTTTCATAACGTCTTGAGATTACAATTTCTACTTTTCTAGTGATATATCGAGGAAGTCTTTTCGTAAATAACACAATATTTGAAAATCTAATATAGATGTATGACGGTATTATGATTTTCTCGTAAATCCAGACCTTTCTGGCTTCATACATGTACATGTAATATATAGAGGATATTCTATATTGCGTGATTTGATATTTGCTCTATCAACGAGTTGAAATGGTGTATTTATTCACGAGGCTTGCCATAAATAGATATTCTATTTACTGCCTATCACTTAAGCATTGAGATGATCCCCAAATAACAAGAAACAGCTGATAGAATCGTGTCATCGCAGGCAGTTGGTGATTGTTCGTGTTCCTACGCGAGAAAAAAATACCCAATAAATATTACACATATTTCTATTCATTCCTATGAATGGAATTCATTTCAAAGGACATTTGAATGATTAAACATAGTAATTTATTCAATATTCATTAAATACTTGTATTTCTTTTAAAACTTTACCGAGTACTTATTTTGTTGACGTAAGACCAATGACGTTGGCCTACATACTTGAAAAAAGTTTTCGTTGCGAGTTTTTTGAAATATCACCTCAAAGATCAAGGACAGTGGATG
Organism: Ostrea lurida; assembly: GCA_903981925.1. Lineage (NCBI taxonomy): Eukaryota > Metazoa > Mollusca > Bivalvia > Ostreida > Ostreidae > Ostrea > Ostrea lurida. The sequence goes on from CAJDSM010032084.1 coordinate 13,517, forward strand.
GTGGAGTAATACCACTTTCATATAAATATTTAACGGTGTTCAGAGAGCAAAGTATTTGTAAATGGAATTACAATGTTTTCACGTATCTTCGTGGATATATTATCGGATCGATGGGAAGAATTNTTGTAAATGGAATTACAATGCTTTTAAATCAAATTCTCACTTATCTTCTTGGATATATCATCGGATCGATGGGAAGAATTCAGTGAATGACACTTTGATGAGTAAACAACCCAAGGTTCTCTAAGGGAGATAATTGATGGTTAATTGGAATAGCTCTTGCTAATCACAGCCATTTTTCAAATTCTCTGTTATGAAGTCTTTGCGAAGTTGTGTGCTTGAGGCTTTGACAAGTTACAGTTGTTTATGTTCAGCCGTTCAGACACTAGAGTATTTTATCAGATGTGATAAACAAGTTGTTTATGCTTTAGATTTATTATCAAATATTGTTGAAAAGATTTTGTCAACAAAAATTTATTTATTATAAACGAGAAAGTTGACTGGGGAATATTGAAGCGGAGATGATCTCAAAAGTAGTTCGGACCGGAAGCTCTATATCAAACGGGCGTTTGATAAAACTATGGTTTATCAAACTAGCGATATGCACCACCGGAATGAGATAAATAACTATATTATGATATTTCGTAAATGTGAGATATTTTCATGAAATATTAAGGACAAAATTGTTACGTAAGCTTTTTTTTTTCTTAACAGTAATCATGTTTCACACATTGTACAAATACCTTTCTTCAGAATAAACTTTACNTATGTGAGATATTTTCATGAAATATTAAGGACGCAATTGTTACGTAAGCTTTTTTTTTCTTAACAGTAATAATGTTTCACACATTTTACAAATACCTTTCTTCAGAATAAACTTTACATAAAAAATAAACGTTAAGATGAAGAAAGTCATTTTAGTTGATAAAAATCTTGCGACCTTTGAGAAAAAATAACTTTTTCTAGGACGAAACATGTTTTTATAAACATATTCACAATGACCTTCAATAAATAAATCCCGATTAGTGAATTTTCAGATATCTTTATTTAGCTCTTAATGAAGAAATGCCATCTCAGTCAACAACTGCGAGAAACGCGAAAAGAAACTCGCAAAATTTTTCGGGAGATTCTGAGTTTTTGAAAAACCAAACAAAATAAAGGGAAAAAAAAGCCAGACATTTCATCTTCACATTACTGGTGTGGATACGAACGACTAGATGTGGTGTGTAATGAATGGCGAAAACATAGTGCATATACATTCAACAAAGCGTGAACATAGATATGTCGTATAAACAAAAAGTTTGGATCTATAAAAAATGCAGATTTTGATAATCTTGACAATCCTATCAATATTTATAACTGGGCAACAATTAAGATAAAAAAACAAAACCAAAAAACAATTAAATAAATAAAATAAAACAAATCAAAAACCCCAACCACCTAACGACAAACCGGCCTGGATGGACTCATAATTACAAAAACACATACATTATGTACGTATACACATGTACGTAATAGATGTAACGATTAAGAAAAAGCCCAGGTTTCAAAAGTTTTATTTTAATTTTTGCCTAATGCGAATGTACAATGTTATCGATAGATATCATGATGAATTTCTGTCTTGTTTCACACTTACAAATATTGTAATTGTATGGCACATATGACTGTACATTATTTAAAGGAGGGGTTACCTATATCCAATAAAATAAGTACATTATTTAAAGGACAATGTTATCTAAGTTTTGGAACTTATATTCAAATCAAATCAAAATATGCTGAAAATTCGAGAACGTATTTTGCAGAAAGATTCACGTTTATTTTAAAAATTCATTTATCGATTGTCCATTTCTGAAATAATCCCCGATATCCAAACTTCATATCAAGGTATGCTTATCGCGCGTCAGGTACCTATAGGTGTTTTGTGGATTGAGTGAGCTATGCAGCTGTGTATACCAAACAAGGTAAACAAAATTTGAAATTGATTTTAAAGAATTAGATACCCGAACAGTCCCTTCGAGAAGACAATGCACTATGAAACGAATGCTCTATATCAAGATTATACACAGGCTGAGTTTTACTGTAGTGTCGATTTAACCGGTCTATTCCTTTCCAGTTCTATGTCTCCATGTTTGCCAAGGTTTTAGTAATATCTACATCGTTATAGTATATTTGTTCCTGGTTGGTAATTAGAATTAATTATTACAAGATAAAACGGAGTCGGCACCAGATACACAAATATACAATATCCATTTCATAGGCTATTGAAGAGGCAGGTGTTTTAATCTATTGTAGAATATTTATTCGGTAGATTGCACGACTTCCTTATTAAACTTGCATACGGTTATTCGGCATCAAAAATAACACACCATCATCGAGCACGTAAAGGCACGTACACTCATCTGATTATGTGTGTCAAATATGCGTGCTTAATTCATTATCGCATTTGTTGTGGCTTGGTAAATGTTCTCATGATAACTTATTAAAATAACCAGTTTTACAAAAAGATATCCTACCCGAAATTTAAATGAATAATATTCCATTAATGAGAAAGACCTCTCCAAAAATTGATATCATTTGAAAGATTTAGTATATCGATTATTCTAAAAATCCTTTACGAATAAAAATCAAAATCTTTCGGCACTAAATATTTGCCATTAATGGATAATCATGTATATATCTCATGGATATGATCAGGTCTACGATACTCTCGATAGAAGTATGCTCTTATCAAAATGTTAGAAACTAGTCGAGTATACTCGCTCTTATTCGAATATTTCGAGTTATTTCTGTATGTATTTTTCTGTTCATATTATAATCATGTATCAGAATGATGTGTCTGTGTGTGTGTTGTGTGGCGTGTGTTGTGTGTGTGTGTGAGGTGTGTGTGTGTATATAGTGTTTATCTGTGTTCTACTTGATCTCGGTCAAGTTAACAGAAGGTCTAAGAGATTCGGTTATTTCAAAAGTTGTAAACACTCTTTTAAAAATGGTTACGTTTTTATGAACTTTCTAAAGTTAACCAATATTATACGCAATAACGTGGTTCTCGTCATTTCTCTTACCTGTATCTGACACCACTTTTTTGAATCATCAATGATTTTTTTTTATAGAAAGTAAATAAATTCCTGGTCTGTTTGAATGTGTCTTTCAAAACTCAAGAAGTCAAGGTTAAAACAATGCGCCGAGAATTTTCCCACGAAAAATAATAACCACACCTGAGCACGAGGAAAGAGATTGTCTGATCGTCCGATAGTTACACCACTGGGAGCATAAGATCTATCATCTAACCAAAGATTGATTGCACCAGAAGGCTAAATGTGCCCCAATTATTTCTTGTAGCATCTTTATGAATGTGGTAATTCTAACAAAAGACTGTAAGAATAATACACCTGCAAATGTGCAGTATAAAACACCTTAATGGGATTTAAACTTACTGCAGTGTTTCTAGTTACACAGGTTTGGAAAACCTGCCCAAAAGTTGAATATGATCTTCAAATTAAAAATTGAAGAACAATATTGTACTGAATCCAAACCTGGTAAGTAGACTAATATACTGCAGTAAGTCTATGTTAGAATCCCAATCTCGACACCCAGGTCCTGGGAAATTAAGCCTTGGATCTAACAGAAACTGAAGTTCTTCCTCCCGTTAGTTTCGTATTTGCCCAACTGTCAGTTTGTATTGTTACAGGAGTTTGATCAGTGTTCGTTTTCTTTCATCAATTCCATACATGAAGTAAGCATTATCAATTCTGAAAAACACTCAATAATGTGTTGAATGTTTTAGATCTATGTTGAACAATAAAGAAAATACAAGGCAGAACTTCGTTTTGCGAGTTGTTTCTAGACTTCTGCCAGACTTGATATCACATATGTAGTGTATAAACTGACTAAGGATCCAACAAACCGACTGATGACCAAGTTACATAGCATCACTACTTACTCAGAGATATAATACTATCGTCAGGATAATATCACCATAATCTACAAGAATATCCCTACTTTACAGATAGATCAAAACCGACGATAATATCCACATCTCTACATGATATACCACATACTTCGTACAGAGACTACTATCGTACAGAAAACATTCACACAGTGACTACGTACAATGAAATCACACATACTTATTCGTACAGATAGAATTATCCACACATACTATGTACAGAATAAATATCACAACATACTACCGTACAGATAGCAATATCAACAATACTACCGTCTACAGATAGAATCCACATATATCCAGAATACACATACTATCGTACAGATAGAATATCAACACATACTACGTACAGATAGAATATCACACATACTACCCAGTACAGATAAGAAGATCACACATACTACCGTCCAGAGGAATATCACACTACTATTGAATACACACAATTGACTTTTCAACACTTTTTTTACGACTATTCCTCACAATAAATCAAAGACTAGACATTTTGGGACATATGACGTTGTTTCTCAATAAATGGAAAATTGAACGCACGGAAGAAAATCTGAAATGGACCACATTGCATGCTCATATGAAGTACGTTGGAGTGTCTGCACACATATTTGTCGCTTTCATCTCTTGTGTACCAGTGGTAATATCCTACCAGTACTAACCAGGACGTGTGAAAGACTCAATAGGCGTGTCCCTTAACTTTTGAGTTCATTTGGTGACGAAGTGATCAAATTGAAGGAAAACTGCACGAATTGATTAATATATAGAGATATATAAATCGTATCCGTCTCGCGATGTGTCTACGCCTAACTTGATCTCGAGATTAATAAGTTATAAAGGCCCATACATCACCTCGTAGCGACTCTCTGCGATTTCCCTTTCATACGCCAGAGATACTTTTTGGATTTACTTATCACCAACTGTCTCGTCAGAATTTAAAACGGAGTGCTTAACGACGCGAGCCCACGATTCTGCCCATGAGGATTTCGAAGTCATGATCATCAATAAGGGATTTCGGTTCACTCCGTTCCCTATAAAACCCTTGGCCAATTGCCTTGCAAATTGATTCACTTTTTGATTGGAGAGTTTGTGGTAATGAAATGGATAGACCACCCCATTTTTTCAATTTTTACGCACGCAATACTTAGTGTATTGTGTATAAGCGCAAACTCGAACAAAGATACCCTAGTCACAAGTCTTTAAGGCTCAGCATCTTTGTGCGAATATGTCTCGTCTTATACTCTATATAGCCCTTTAAGTTATTCATCAGAATTATCGTCTTACAGTGACAGTATAGATGCAGCCATATTCTGAGCTCGTGCAACCGACAATTTGACAAGGCAATCCCACCAAGGGTTTGTGGGAGCGGAGTTGCGACCGACAACCCTTGGTTTCAATGCACAGGGCTGATGACACAGACATATGTCAATAGGAATTCCAGCCATCGATCTTTAAAAAAATACTTTGTTAAAACTCCTTTCCGATTCTACGCAAAGTATTTCTGAAAAACAATTCAAACGAATGCTGGAATCACTGTCAATTCTACTCTCATATCACTCGGTGGTGGATGGGGTGGGGAGGGGTGTGTGAACACTAGGGGGTGGTATATATTATTCTCTGGGGGTAAGACAATGCTTTTATCACTCTGGAGGTTATGTTGGCATTATTTAGCGATAATTTAATATCTCTATTGGTGAATATACAGGGAGTTTTACTTACTCGAGGGAATAGGCCTGGCTGATCTGAATCACCCCCCGACTGGCAATATGGATGATTATATCTGCCTTCTCTCCTGCTACGGAGTATCAACAGATTTACAGATACATTGGAGTGTTGATACTTGTGTCACTCATGAGACTGATTTAATATTTTTCACTTCGATATCCGTGTGCTTTCATCCTGCGATCCGGTGCCATATATATCCCACACCTGAACCTAGGCCCAACTTAGATCCTGTTACCCACATTCATGTGGGTAGCACGAGAATTTGACTTAGTCTGAGGAAGGGCAATATCAAATCCAAAAATAAATTAAAGATATAAAAAATCAATTAAATAACCTCCGCCATCCCTCCCCATTTCTCCCAACTCAATGATCAGTACGTTTATCAAAATGGCACTAAACACCCTGCATCTCTGCAATTGTCAATTCGATGTTGGTCTTATGACAAACAAAATTCCAAAGTAGATACGGTACACCATAAAGCTCGAACATATAATCGCCCATTTGCCGACCTCGAATCTACCCCTTTTACAACACAAAAAAAAATCCCCCAGGGACGGAGTCCATTTCTCGCCTTAATGGGATGCTGGTTCAGTCTGATGACGTTTCTGGGGGAACATGCACAAAAAGAGCTCCAGCACAGACAAGCACTTGCTGTGTAGAGTGTAGTAGGCTATGACGTCATAGCTAAGACAATCACTGTGTCGTAACGCAAAACGTTTCCTGTTGCCGGAAAAAGGCCATGTCGTAAAATGTTGAAACCAGCTTTTCATTAAGGTCACAAAACTTCATCATTGAAATAAATGTAATGTAGTGCTCCCAATTAGAATTATGCAATGATGAAAATGTTTGCTAAGCAATATTGTAATCCTACGATGAAAACTCACGAGTCATTATCTACATTTTTTTGAGCTGTTAATTTTGTGTCTAAAGCAGCGTCCGTTGCGTGGCTTTTTATTTTATTGAACTTCCGGTACAGTCCTAGCTGGACATTTACACGTCAACAGACTCTGTACCTAATCAGCTGTAAATTTTAGCCCCAAGAGAGATAAAAATGAACTGATAATATCGTTACTGTATCACAGTATCATGGAACGAAGAAGAGGCAATTAGATTGAGGATTAAGTTCGACTATCCGCTAAACAAGCGATTTATATCACGTTTATTACCATACATATATCATACATTTCAAAGGTTTAACATATGCTCATGAAATAATTTGTACAAAATTACAAGAAGACAATTTTCTGGTGACATGTAGTTATGGAAAAAAAGGTAAGTCAAAATAAGACGAAGAAGGCAATCACAGACCAGACGCCCACCCACCCTCCACCCCCACCCCCAGTACAATAATGATTGTGATAACAGTATCACCGTTAACCGAGTTGCATCGAAATTGAACCCGGCGTGTTTTTATAATGGGGGGAGGGGTGTGTGGGCTAGTGGGCGGGCAGGA
>CAJDSM010032086.1:3151-19277 GCA_903981925.1 Ostrea lurida
GGATCTTTTTACTATCAATGCTCATACTCCTTTCAATGCCTTTCAAGCTAACTTTCATCTAATTCATAATTACTGCCCAATACATCTTTCCTACTTCTTTTTGCAAATAATGGCCAACCCCATATAAAATAAATAAATACATTTAAAAAGATAGCCACAAGTACTCTGAAGTTGACATTAAAGCAATGCTGGAGTTCCTCATTAACAACATATTTGTAGTTTTTGGTGATCAGGTCTTCAAACAGTCTGTTGGAATTCCTATGGACACGAACTTTGCTCTTTTGTTAGCTGACCTGCTAATATGTTCTTACAGGACAGAATTCATTTAAAAGCTTCTACTTGAGAAGGAATCTCCTGCGCTGGCCTGATATATCGATGGCGTTTTATAGATCTATTAAGATAATTTTCATTCGTATATCGATTCGATACGATACCACATTCTTCCATAACTGCTTCGTACTTAGATTTTTATTGATCACTATAGACATTAATGGCAAACTAAAAACCTCAACTTTATGACAAACGGGACGATTTTAGCTTCTCCATTGTCAATTTTCCACATTTATGTAGCAACATTCCATCATGAACTGCATCTTATTCGATAGACAAGAGATTGTTTGCATATGACAGTTTTTGAATCGAGGCAGGCTACTTACAAACAAGTTGTTGTGCAGGGGTTTAAACAATCATGTTTAAAGTCAGCATTTCGCAAATTCTCTAGTCGTGATAACGGTCTAGTTGCCAATATGGCCTGCCATTGGGTAAAATGATGTCTGAAGTGTTTTATAGAAACTGTTAAATTCTTTCATATATTATGTTTGAATACGGATTACTTAATTTACCAAACAAGACAATGGCCCACGGCGGAGGTGACCGGTCGATAGGGATACTTGCTCTCCTTAGGCACCGGGTCTCCACCTCTGGTGTATCCAGGGACCGTGTTTGCCCAACTCTTGTTTTGTATTCTGTTCGGACTTGGAGATTAATCACTTTTCGTTATCTTTTGTCTTTAGTATGTCTGATATTCAAAAACTTAGCAACATGTACATTTTCTTTGACTATTGATTAAATGAATTTATTACGTGAAAATCAATACAGTTTTTACTCTTTGGATCATCAATTTTGATAAGTCACAATGAAGGTGGGGCTACATATAAATTGGCGAAGTAAACAATGTGTTAAACGTAATCTAGTCCCAAAGCATATATAACAAACGAGTGTAGTGCAACACGGACCTCCGACAAAAAGCGAAGGCAGGATAAGGTTCCATGGAGGAGTAAGCTCTTCTGCTGACCGGTCACACACGCCGTGAGCCCGTAGTCGAAACAAAGTAAACGGGATTACCCGTAGTCAAATCTAGTACGAAAATGACAGTCTAACAAAGGGTATGAAACAAATCAGTCAACATAACTTGTAATCGCAAACAAGGTCATTAATTTGCATAGGTGATCTAAAGCAGGCTTTTTTAATACAATGTACTGATCCACAATTTCTATTGATTCAGTGTGACTTTATAAATGGAATGTATTTAGGCTTCAGCAGTATCACGTCGAATGATTAACATGCATTTAACAATATTACCATTCACATATGTAGTACAAATATTCCGTGAAACCTTGCATATTTTCCATGTATAAAAAGTTATCATGTTTCTTTCACAATTTACGATGAATAAGAAAGTCATGATATTAATAAATGGGAAAAACACTAGGTCTATACATAAGCTGTCATTCGTGTTTAGTATGGCACGATTAACATTTTAATATTTAAAGACAAAGATAACGAATAGTGATCAAATCTCGTAAGTCCTAATAGAATACAAAAACAAGACTTGGACAAACACGGACCCATTGACGCGCCAGAGGGATCAGGTGCCTAGGAGGAGTAAACATCCCCTGTTGACTGGCGGAGTATTTAATCATCTCCATTAGTATAACTTTTCATTTCTGTTGTATAGTTTTTCATTCGTATGGTATATTTTCCATAGTATGTATTCTGAATTTTCCTTTTGTGTTGTATATTTTCTATTTGTAATGTTTATTTTTTTTACACACACAAAAATACACAAGGATGTCTCATGATTACAGTGATTATATCAAACCGGTTGTTGTTTAAAAATATTACAATATCGAAGATGAACCGGATGTTGTCCAACGTGGCCCTTTAGGTCCAAGTTTGAAACGAAACAAATTCTGGTTCTATGTGAACAAAGGCATTATCAATTGACCTTTATGTGATTTTCAGTAGAAATAAGATCAAGCCGCTAGACCCTCGTCTCATAAACAACTGCCACCAGACTTTATGTAACACTTTTCTGTAATATAATATTCCAAATCTTGATCATAGCCATTGCTTAATACGTCTGGTACAAAAATACTAGAGTTTGAACCTTTTTCTGCCAAAAAAAAACCTGGTTCCAGATTTCATAGCTTATGTGCACTGATCTTTTGTGACAGTTATATGAACAGCTCGCCTGATAAATATAAATGGCCCCTGTAACTGGCTATAGTAAACCTTTCCTCTCGGAATAATTACTATGAAGGAAACCTTCCTCCCAGATAAAATACTACATTGTAAATTAAATAATAGTCTCTCTATAGCAAACATTAACCCGGAAATGCTACATAATACGGCCGTCACAATCTCATATTAAACAAGCGCCCTCATGTGATGTCATAGGTTTTTGCAAAATCTTTAACTTTGCACAAGATGAAGATATATCTTGCAGAGGATTTTCATTCACAAAAAGTTATAGAAAATAAATTGAGAGCTTGTATTACTTTTTAATGGTGAAATACTAGTAGGTGCTTAAACGAGTACTAGTAACCAAACAACGTTCTAGTGTTGTGAGCCATCTTTTAAAAACACATTCAATATCCCCGTCAACGGGACAGATTAATATGAGTTACCGTACCTACATTTGATTTTAAAACTTCACAAAAATCCTTATAAACAGAAATCCAGTAAATGTTGGACCAAGCCCAAATCTTTCCTCTTCACAAAACTTTTGACAGTTGTCAAGGAGCAACTTCAGACGTATTGTGACACAACATTTGCCAGAAGTGGTGTAAATCAAATGTGGATTCTAAATAAATTCTAAAGAACTTCTAGTGAATTTGAAATCACAAAACTTTTCTCATATCAACAACATCAAAACGTATTCCTTTTCAACACTAGTACGACAATTTCTTACTATAAATTAAAGACAAGACTTTTTAACATTATAGACAATTGCTCCAACAAAACTGGGAATAGGATATCTTCATATCTAGTGATCAGTCTTTCAAAAAATTATTTTGTTAAACTCCACTCTGATTCTACACACAAATACTCTGAAGTTGATATTAAAACGATGCCGTAGTTCCTCATTGATAATAACTTTGTAGTGTTTGGTGATCAGGTCTTCAATCAGTCTGTTGGAATCCCAATTTACACGAATTGTGCTCCTTTATTATCTGACCTGTTTTTCTATTCTTACGAGGCAGAATTTATTCAAAAGCTTATAACTGAGAAGAAAAAATATCTAGCAGTGGCCTTTAATTGATGTAAAGGCAAAGATAACGAACAGTGATCAATCTCTTAAGTCTCAAATATAATACAAAAACAAGAGTTGGGCAAGCACGGACCCCTAGACACATCAGGGGTGGTATCAGGTGCCTACGAGGAGTACGCATCCCTTGTTGACAGTCACACCCACCGTGAGCCCATAGTCTTGATCAGGAAAACGGACAATCCGTAGTCAAATCAGTGTGTGAAAAACGGCTTAACAATGGCTATGAAACACATCAGACAGCATTTGACTCAATTGTAGGTCATACTGGTAAACTAAATTGTTATAACGACCATAGAATTACCAAATGCTGCCTTTAAACGTGACTGTTGAAACCCCTGCAACAACAACTTGTTTGTAAGTAGCCTGCCCGATTCAAAAACTGATCATACACAGAACAAGCTCTTGCGTATCGAATAAGTTGAGACATACAAAACATATGCAGGTGATAATGGAATATTGCTACATAAATATGGGATTGACAATGGAGAAGCTGAAATGTCCCGTTTGTCATTAAGTTGAGTAGTTGTTTGCCGTTAATGTCAATATTCAATAAAATATCCAAGTACGAAGCAGACATGGAAGACTCTGTGGTGTCCTTTATTTCTAGTTCGTTGGGATATATTGAATCGACATATGAATGAAAATCATTATTATTGATAGATAGAACGTCGTCAATATATCGAAATGTCGAATTAAAGGCCACGTTAGAGATTTCTTCTTTTCATGTAAAAGCTTTGAATGAATTCTGATAAGAGGGATATATTTTCGCGAGAGGTGGATATATTGTACATCAAGAGAACGAAATATTCGCGAGATTGTATGCTTGCAACATTACCTAAAATCCCTGGCATATGAAAGGATCCAAGTACTAGATGTATATGGTTTTATCCGCGCAGGCATTTATAACATAACTATATATATAGCCTTATTGGATTTATACGATAGTTTTATATTTACCGGAAATCTACTATGACGTTCAAAATATCCTCTCTGGGATTTATACCATGATTATATCCATACCGGATTTATACCATGATCATATCCATACCGGATTCATACCATGATCATATCCATACCGGATTTGTACCATGGTCATATCCTTAAGACGGCCACATTTTTACCAGGGTTGATACCATGATAATCTTATCGGTCGCGGTAGCTTATTGGTAGAATGTTTGTTTCGCAACTGGAAGGTCCCGAGTTCGAGCTCTGATTGTGCCATGACCGTGTCAAATCTATGACTTAAACATAGGTAGTAATTGTTCTTTCGCCAAACGCTCAACATATAGAAATGGGAATCTTAAAAACGGACGTCCAGTGTCTTTACAGGCTTCGACTGCCATTCACCGAGTACTAAGCATAGGTCATTTGTAGAAATTCAGCTACAGCTGGTGACGTCTCAATGTTAGTGAAAAAGTCTCTACGGACGTAAAACAACTAACTAAACATGGTCATATCCTAACTGGGATTTATATGATGACTGTCATTGCCGTGTTATATCCTTACTAATACTATGATCATACCCTTACTGTGATACCAATATCATGGTTATATCCTTATTAGGGATACTAATATTATGATTATATCCTTACTGGGATTCTATTATTATGATCATTTATCCTTATTGGGATTCTAATATGATCATATCATTACTGGGATTCTAATATTCTAATATGATCATATCCTTACTGGTATTCTAATATTATGATCATATCCTTACTGGGATACTAATATCATGATCATATCCTTACAGGGATTCTAATATTATGATGATATCCATTTCTGGGATACTAATGCTTTACTGGGGTTCTAGTACCATGGTTACATGCTTTCGGGAATTCAAACTATGGCCATTTCTTACCGGAATTTAAGCCAATTCGAATCATCAATTTTTCATCGGGTAGATGTTTGACTTTGAATTCTTGAACAGCTTTCATAATACTCAACGACATATTGGCGATCTCCATCACGTGCTTTTGTCCGTTTCTCACCGGAAGTCCGGAGACCACCATGTACGCATCTCCTATTGTTTCTACCTGTTAAATAGACATGGTCATATACATACTGGAATGCCAATGTGTGAATTTCTAAATAACTGCCAATGGATTTTAAAAGTATAAGCAAACAGAGTTCTTCAATCTGATTTATTAGCTTTACCTTGTAGACATCAAAATGGTGGATTATGTTGTCAAAGCATGTATATAAACCATTCAACAAGGCTACAACCTAGAATACACATATATGAGCTGTAAGTATATCACGATTATACAATTATGTTGTAGAATATTTAAATGCATGGAATCTCAAAAGTACTCTAACCTCTAATGGAGTGCTTCTTGAGGCCAATGTTGTGAAGCCTACGATGTCACTGAAGTAAATTGTTACCATCTCAAACGTTTCTGGATCAACACTGTTTCCAGACTCTAACTGTTTGGCAACAGAGCTAAGAAATGTAAGAACATTTATTTTAATGGCTATTTACATGCATATAGATTCCAAAAATTAGAGCTTCTGATATCCCCCCCCCCTAATCCCATCCCCGTCTTTGCACTAGCTCCATGTCACCTCCTGACCTACTTGTACTACTACCTTCAGATATAACCATGATGATACACAAATGTTTATCAAAACTCAAGTGTTTTACCACATATTCTTTCTAATGCAAATACTATGTATAAACGCAATTATGATGAATGTAGACTAAGATGCTACTTTGACATGCTTCTTCGTGCACACGAAAACGCTAACATTTATCTTAATGAAAAATTGCACTCACGGCGGAAGCAATCTACAGAGGAGATCCTCGGCTCTCCGCTTTTCTTCAATGTATGCTTTGGTCCTTTCTGTCACAATACTCTCCAAATTATTCGCATACTGTTCCATTCTCCTCATCAGGTTATCCATGATATTGCCCTTCTGACTTCTGTAAACATATTTCACCAAACTTGATAGAAATGATAAATGTACATGTATTTCATTTGAAAAAAAATACTATTGCAAATCTTGATTTTTGGAATGTTGTTTGGATTTTGGAATAGTGTTTGATTTTGGAATAGTGTTTGAATGAAAATATGTGATACTCATTTTGATGCATCGTGTGTGCCACATTTGAAAAAATAATTTCTCATAAGCGTTACTTGAAATCTAAAAGTTTGAAAAGCCAAGGACAATTTAAAAAAGAGGATATTATAAAAAAGGCCTATAGGCCTACAAGTCTAAATCCAATAGAGGAGAAGAGCTTTGGATAAGGGAGGTACTCGTACGCTTCAGAAATTTCCAATGTTTTGTGGCCTTATATGGAATTATATTTTGTATCAAGTCGAGACAGTAGGATACCGTCTAACTGGGCTTATTTAGTTTAGCATTAGTAACGACTTACACATTCATTTTCTTTAAAGAATGGAAAACATCGCTTAAATTAGGTCTCTCATTGGGATTCTCTGCCCAACATTCCTGGAGTAACATTCTTAATTCGGAGCTGCATTCATAACTGGAAACGTGTGGGCGGAAAGGTCCATGAGTACCCGGTGCATCCCTGACCTTGTCAATGATTTCTGTAGTTCAGAAAAAGGCATACAACAGAATAAAATGCAACAGAACAAACACCATTAGAACATTTGAATATTTAAAATATCTCACTTGGCATAGATAGAGCACAGTTAAAGATTATTGCACGACACAACTCCAGTACAAGCTAATCAAACCTGATGACGTTAGTTCACTTCCTTCAAAAGGCGCACCACGGACCACTATTTCCTGAAGAGTAATGCCAAAACTGTATATATCAGCCTTTTGGAAGCTAATGTTTTTCGTTTGGTTTGAATTGAACAGTTGTCTCAGCAGCTCCGGGGCAGTCCACAACAGTTCTGTGTGATTTGGAAAATAAGAATATTAATAATATACGTGTTGCATTCTGATGTGATGCATTATATTTTCAATGAAACATCCTAACATTCATGTACGTATACATAAAAGCAAATACCTATCAAATTGATATTTTCTTGTTAATATATTCACATGGAAAATACACATTACCACTACGCGGTGAAAGATGGTGAACTCGAAATAAAAGACACCAGTCTCCCACAGTTTCTTACTTCTTAAATATTTTAGTGAACATAGATCATAATGGAACTAACAACTCAACTTTATGACAAACGGGAAAATTTCAGCTTCTCGATCGTCAATTTCTCATATTGATGTAGCAATGTTCCATTATCAAAAGGATATGGTATTTATGTCTCTCAATTGAATCAATTTGCAAAGTGTGTTTTGCCTATGATCAATTTTCAAATCGAGGCAGACCACTGACAAATACGTTGATGGTACAGAGGTTCCAACAGTCACGTTTAAAGTCAGCATTTTGCAAAAGGTATGATCGTTATAAAGATCTAATTTAGAAACACAACAATCTGCCATTAGATCGAATGTTGTCTAACGTGTTTCATGCTAATTTTTCAGCCGTTCTTTACGTACGGATTTTGACTACGGATTACTCCGTATACCTGATCAAGATATAGGGCTCATGATGGGTGCCAAATGTCAACAGGGGATGCTTATTCCTCATTGGTACCTGATCCAACCTCCGGTATGTCCAGGGGTCCGTGCTTGTTAATTAAATGTACTCGTTATAGGAATTACGAGATTAAGTACTGTTCCTTATCTTCACTTTATTATAGGCCAAAGTGATTGAAGGTTTTCATGAGAAGAGCGCATAATGCATTAATCAAAACTTGGATTACTTTTTTGTTTTGACCCATCCACAAAAATTATCCAACCGATTGCTTTTTCTTCAAGTCTTTTGTTTTGTTATATTTCACAGAGAAATACTTGTTGGATTTTTTGGTCTTGTGGTACGCTAGATATCTTCAAATCGGGTAAAAATGATTGCGTTCCAAGTAACATCGCTCACTATACTTCTATTAGTACTTCAAAAATGTCAAATACTTTCCTTTCCAATTTAACCAAAAAACAAAAAACCAAAATTGTGCGTTTCGAAATATAAAAAAAGATCATATTTTAATCCAAAACAAATACGGAAAAAGTATTTTAAAAGGTAAAAAAAAAACCCCGGTAAAACAGGCGAAGATTTATATAAAATAAAAATATTACAATGCCGATTGCGTATGCTAGTTTCTGTTATTACTACTCGTGTGAATTTTCGATACACTGTACTTATTTGTGAAATATAAGAAGCTACCCACTATTCATATTAAATGAAGTCTTATCTCGCAGTTGTTGACGTCTCTCCACATCGTAGATTGATGGCAAACCAAAATCTGTTAGTTTCAGCATAAACCTACTGTCAATGACGCAGTTAGTACCACTTAAGCGTCCATGGTAACGAATGGAACTGGAGTGAATATATTCCAATCCCTATAAAAGATACAGACAACGGAATTACGAATGGAAGTCCAACTTTAGGATCCAAGATTACTGTTGATATCACAGACACTTGTTTAGATATGACGTCTGTATACTAGTAATAACAGACGTCATATCTTATAGTCTGTGGATGGTACTAGTACACATACATGTATTATAATACATGCATATTGATGGTTCAGAAATTAAGATACATGCAATAAAACATTGGTATCTTAATATGACATATTTTGATATGTGTCAGTAAAATGTATTCACTTTCCTCGTTAAACCCAAATGTTAAATCTTTGAGAAAACCAATCTTCCGGAAAAGATCGCTCTGCTTTGATGATTTTAGATTTAGAATCATTAATTCGGCTATGTTTACAGGGGATTCTCTATATTATTCGTCAAACAATAATGTAAATCAGTCATTACTACATGACATATACACTGTACCTATGAACACGTTTTTGAAGGATTGCAATTGCTGATTAATTTTTCCCCTTGTATGTATGTGTGTGATTGTATTGTTTGTCTATAATTGAAATAATAAAAAATAAAAAAAAAAAAAAAATTTCCCCTTGATTTTTTTACGTAACTAATCACGAATAATGTACAAATAAGGGCGCTTTCGTTTAAGTATGTTGTGGTAAGTTTTTGGCAATAATTAAAACATTCACAAATAATTTAATAATACTCCAAACACTCATCCTTGACTTACCTTTAGAATGTCCCAAATGATGGAATATCGAAACGACCAATCCAAGTCTATGTCGTCATTTTCTATTATATCCTATACAAATCACATTTATTAATGATAATGAATATCTAAAATGTCATGTTGAAGTAAACTGAATTCTGGTGGAAGGTTATTTTGAAAATGATACATAGTGTTAATACATGTAGTTGTATGTATATTGAGCTAACATAACTTCATCCTTCCACTTACCTAGTTATCTTAAATAGATTTTAAAAATACAAAGAGAAAAATACGTATATGTATACAATTTTTATGAATTCTTTTTTAATATAATCTCGCACCTGCAGACTACCTCTGGGACAATACTCCATCAGTATGCTGTTGTTGCTGGGTTCAATAACTACCCCGATAAACCTAGCTATGTTTGGGTGTTGTAGATGATATAACTGAAATGAAAAAAAAAATAAACCTCGTCCAATTTTGACAACAATTCGAATTTAAAGCCATCACATAGTGTAATTCATCCGCTTTTACAAATTTTCCCCACTTTCAAAATGATTTTATCGACATTGCACCATTCAAATCATTGTATATTCTTGAAACTCTGTACACAATTTTTTTTACAAGAAAGATATAGTCTAACTAAAAAACGTAACATTGACTCGAGGTGCGATTTACGTCTGTATGTCGAATAAAAAGTATAATTCTTTTTTAAAACAGGAATTACGCTTACAATTTTGATATGTTATTTAAACAATATTTGTAATGCTTTCTTTGTTGGTTTATTGGGTGATGAAGGAAACTAGCATTGTAGAAAAATTATCATTTTTTTCTGCAATTCTAGTTTCCTTCATCACCCAATAAACAAAAGCATTCATGTATCTATATTTTCATGTATTTTCTAAACATATAAACTAGGTTTAAGAACTAAAATATCATGATGTTAATCATTTCGTTACTTTAAACAGCCGATTCAACTTTTGACCTTGGATCACTCCATATTTGGTAATGACAATGTGGACAGGTGACACTATACAAAAAACCGGATCCAACTAGATTGCAACAAACCGGTGTATGCATTTGCTGGATGGCAAACGCAATGACAATCTCAAAGGAAATATAAGAGAAAAGATTATTTCTTTATTGCTTTTTGTGTGTGATCAAAACGGGCATACGTGTACTTTATTTGAAAAAGAAAATACTGGAAATTAATATAAATGCGATCTTTCTAACTCCTTTTGAAACTTGAACTACCAGTAACCAATCTTAACTGGGATTTAGATTATAGGATTATATAACTATGATCGGAAATAGACGGATGAGGCACCTTGAATAAATGATGGCAAAAACATGACACATTATTTGTTTCAAAGTGTTAAAGAGATGATCATTACACGCCTTGATATTAATTAAATTCACGTTCCGAAGACCTGTCGTGATTTTATATCTCATTTGTCTGAGCAAGGTGTAGCTTTATCTACTGATGTTTTGTCAGTGGACTTTTGCAGAATCATTGTTCGAAATTCCACAATAAATATGTGATTTACATGACAGTGGTGTGTGCATGTGCGTATGTATGCCTCTGTGAGAGAGAGAGAGAGAGAGAGAGAGAGAGAGAGAGAGAGAGAGAGAGAGAGAGATTCATTTGACATGCAAAAGACTTACAACCTGATGCATCATTGATTTGAGGTGCAATGGAAATGATGAGGTGCAATGGAAATGATAAGGAGTACGAAACGTCTAGTTTCTTTGTTCTTTGGGAATGTAAAACAATGGAAATCGCTGATTACATTCATTCTTTATAGCAAGCGTGTTTGTACTGAATAGTGCATTGAATTCCTTTCCTACAAGTTATACCCCCACCCTAATATCTTGATATGATGAGTATTAAAAAACCTCATTACCCTGTATTGATAATGCCATACATACCTGTTCGCTTACTCAATATTATCAAACACAAAAAATAAATTCAGAATGAAATGTACTGTAGAATCTTTTAATTCGTGGGGGGGGGGGGGGGGGGCAATGTTCGTGGGTAACCAAAATGTTGCTGGTTCGTGGGGACGTAATTCCGTGGGTAATTGATAATAATGCGAACGGCATAATAGTTATAAAGATTAAAAGGAAAATAAAACATGTTCGTGGGGATTTAGATTCGTAGGTAAGAGTGACCCACAAAATCCACGAACATTGGTACCCCACGAACAATGATGATTCCACAGTATCCTACATTCGTACATACTTCTCGAAACTCTCGCAAGACAGCTTTACTTTGGTCCACAGATTTTAACTTCAGCTTTCGTATTGCTACCAGGTTCCCTCTGCATATCCCCACCTGGGTAAACAGTTGTTGGACTTCCGTTTCACTACACTACAAAATACAGAGAAACATTTTTCAGTGATGTATGATAATGGAACAGAAATATGCATTTGCACTTGTGTGAAGTCTTCCAGGGAAGACATGCGTCGCCTGCCTACTTCTTTTCTTTTTAAAAATTGCTTCATTGTTTAAATTATCATCATGGTGGAAAAGTATATCTTTTAATTTTTTTGGTCAGAATTTAATTCTGATCAAGTTTACGAGATTGAAAATGCATTCTAACATGATGAATTAGAAGAAAGACGAAATATCATTATGAGATGCCATTTGTGGGAGATTCTATTTGAAATAAAGACATATTTAATTTTAAGGTTCTCAGGCCCTCAGTCATTACTTTGTAACAAAAATGTTTATGTCAAAAATATTCTAAGTTGCGTCAAACAGGAAGTGGACATGCGGAGTTTTGAAACTGCGTTACACGATACAGTTTTCCATACTGATGGTCTGTGCCAAATATCAGGAAGCTGTCCTGTGTGGTTTCTGTGAAAAGCGTGACAGAAATTATTTTGTGACAAATTTGTCTATGTTTAAAATATTCTAAGTTGCGTCAAACAGGAAATTGACATTCCGCAGATTGGAAACTGCATTACAAGATACAGTTCTTCATACTGATGCTCTGTGCTAAATATCAGGAAGCTGGCCTGTGTGGTTCCTGAGAAAAATGTGACAGGGCTAGTAATTTTAAGCAATTAGAGTTATTTGCCCTTAGATCCAAATTGAAATATACAGTAATATTGTGGGTATTACCACATTTTTTATCAATATAAGCATTTGTAACATGGCAGTAGGTAAAGATAGGTTTTCTGAACTCTTTATTTGCATGTTTTGTTTTCATTCAAGTGAGCAATGGTGAATTCTTTTCATCAATACTTCATTATCTTTGAACATTTTTCCTGGGGGTAAATGAAATTAAAAACTACTTAGATAAATTTGATATTATCACCTTAATGTGAAATAATTTTCTCAGTGTCTAATAATTTTTTTCATTAGTGTATGGAGAGTCCTTAAGCGATTTTCACTGATTTTCAGGGAGACAACTCTTTTCTGCTAACGACCCTCCCCACATTTGGACACATTTGAATTGAGCGTCTAGTTTAATACCATTTACGGTATTCATAATTCATAGAGAAATAAACTTCATCTTCCATGTACCATGTACCAAATATGCCTGTCTCAAAATGAATATTGATTTTTCACCTATACATTATGTAGAAATTGCAGGAAGGTATGACAGATCAATATTGTGTAATTTTCTCCATTCTTGAGAAATTTTAATAAACTTGAGATCAGTTTACTTTAATGTTGAGTTCATATTGAACCCGGAATTGGAAAGGCTCGACCCCTGTATAGCTGGAATCTAGCTTCAGAAAATACAGATGTTATGCAATACACGATTAAGATGTTAAATTTATTTTTTTCGTATTTAGCAGGCGATTGTTTAAATACCGTGTAAATACGATATAATTAGCTCATTTTACAAAAGCAATATGATTCATAAATCACGAGAAAAATACCGTGAACATGAACTCCTATCTCGGTATTTGTGCGGACATGTACCGCTACATCTTGGGTAGTTGTATACCAGCAGGCATGGTCACGAACCTTTCCCTAGATATGTCGTGAGATGTGTACTAAAATATAGCTTCGGTAAAAAAAAAATAGAAACATCTAAAGATCAACCTACGACACGTCTTAGGATGTATATACTTTGAAAATCGAACCGAACATGACAATTATAGAGAAGCATGTTTGAACAATCGTTTTTCCGACACATTAAGTGTAGGAAGAGGAAATATAATTTCTCAACTGAGGAAAGAACGTGGGTGGATAATCCGAGCGATGTGTCCATGTCCGTTTATATCGGAAAAAGTAGTGTCGCGCGATTTAAGGTGGAATGTTATACCAGAAAAAATTGACGTGGATGAAAAATAGAGGATATGTTAAGCAATAGTTTCAAATTCACTTAATTTCGTAAAAAAATTGCAGTTTTAGTAGAAATCAATTGGAAAAAAATTTAAAATCCCTGCTGGGATCGAACCCGCGACCTGCAGTTCAGAAGGCAATGTGCTTTTTCCCCCTCTTTTATTTAGAAAGCAACGTGCTAACTTACTGAGCTGGTCGGCTAGGCATTTACTTTTGAAATGAAATGATATATAACCCTTATAGTGATATTTTTATCCATATTTCGAAAGGAAGTCAGCCATTATGACGATGTAGAGATCTACCTTAATCGATATACAGTACTGTCTAAAAGATACTCCACTTGCCAAGTAATTTGACATTAAGCTAAATTAATGTGATTTAATCAACTTGAATTTGATTGATTGATTGTATATTGTTAACGTCTCGATCGAAAATGAAACATTCATATGGAGATGTTATCTTTGACGATGAAGGGCTGCAAAACCTTTAAACTAGTGTTTGGTAACACAACAGTCATATCCTAAAGGTTGACCCATGATCGTTTACAGTCTCGTATAGAATACATGCAACATATGCGTACATACATATCAAAAGGCCTAACAATAATAAAAAAGAACATGTGTAATCGTAACATAAAATGCTCAAGACGATTATACAGCGGCACGGAATTTTTGGGATCTACGAGGGCTGCGATCGGTTTAACATTTGGCTAAAATATTTTGCAGCATAACACTCGCACAACATTACGGCCAGCCGTGCCATTTTCGCGGCCCCGCAGGATGGGGGAGAGCTCGCACAGATTCTGAACGAGTCTCGCACCACTCCAGTGCGAGGCTGGTGTGACTCAATTGCAATTATATTGCCGCAGTGCGACAAATCGCCGGAGTGGTACGGGGGTAGTCGCTGTGGTGCAAGTGTCGCGCCACTGTAGCACGCCGACAGTACCACACTCGCGCTAGACGGACAACATGTCTTTCACCAGTCGTCGACGACTTGATCAAAGACAGTGGTACCGGGGCAGTAACCAGTGTGACCGCATAGACAAGCATCGTGTTTATCGTGCCACAATGGAGATTAATTTGAACTTCGCGCCCCAAATCGCCATTCTCGTACGGGAGTCGCCCATTTGAAACATGTCCTAAGATGTACTTACGGCGCCTCTTAGTCCTAATATAGCCTCGTGAACATGCGTACGGTGTTCAACATCTTCAAATAAAAAACCCAGTCTAAACCTTAATAACAGATATTCGTATTCTGTACACATACTACGTACAGCGCCCCGGGTATCGCGCATTAAGACTCATGTTGGTTGAAAAATTGTCATTTATTAATGACGATTGTAGACTTTGCAAACTTTAAACTTATACACCCTTAAAACTAGGGAGATCCCCGATTCACAAAAAATACAACTCAGACAACCTAACCAAGAATGACATTGGGATCTCCCTAATAATTTATACGAACTTGGTAAATATAAACATCATACAATAGAAAAATAAGGTGGCAGCTTAAGGTTTTGTCCAAAAATCGTGGAACAGTCCCTTTAAATGTTACATTTTTTTTGATCGCGGTATCAAAGGAAACTTCATCAATGCGCATAGTCCACGCAGTAGCGCATTGATGAAAAAGTTTTCTGTTCATTTTTCCTTTGATATCGTGTTCGAAAGAGAGAAAAAAACGAATAATTAGATCTATATTTCTTATCATTTAATTATATTCTTAAATTATAAAACAAATAGTTTCTTTCATGAATAATTTTAATTAATGTTTTTGAAGTGAAGCGTATGAATACATGTACGTAAACAACATGATTGTTCGTTCAAGTCATATATAATTACGGAGTAGCATTAGATGAATTGGAAGCGAAATTAAAGATGCAATGCCCTGAACGGTTAAAAGATGATTAGATAAATTCAACCGGGAGCACCGTTTGAGTATCATCCAAATCGCCTCGTTATGTCCCTTATCAGGCAGGTCGACTTCAGTAATATCCCGAACCTTGGTCCGTCATGTTTTCTATCGAACTCGTAAAGACGACATGTTATGCCCTATATCCCGGGAACTCGTGTATACATGTAACTGTGTCATCACTGTGTGTGATATGTTGTGAGCCCCATAGTGAAGGATTTGAATGTTGTCGGACATATGGTATTATTTTTAACATAATCCCCATCAGTATCTATACACTTTTGCCAGCGGTGTT
>CAJDSM010032089.1:2002-20302 GCA_903981925.1 Ostrea lurida
AATAGGAGATGGGTCGCTGTATACAGACATCACGTGATGGAATATGAGATGGTCGCTATATACAGACATCACGTGATGGAATAGGAGATGGGTCGCTAGTCTGGTATCCTGACCCGCAAATTTTTTTAGCGGGTCAGGGTGCCAGAACTAATGGGTCGCTATATACAGACATCACGTGATGGAATATGAGATGGGTCGCTATATTACAGACATCAGTGATGGAATAGGAGATGGGTCGCTATATACCAGACATCACGTGATGGAATAGGAGATGGGTCGCTAGTCTGGTACCCTGACCCGCTTTTTTTTTTAGCGGGTCAGGGTACCAGACTAATGGGTCGCTATATACAGGACATCACGTGATGGAATAGGTGATGGGTCGCTATATACCAGACATCACGTGATGGAATAGGAGATGGGTCGCTGTATACAGAATCACGTGATGGAATAGGAGATGGATCGCTATATACAGACATCACGTGATGGAATAGGAGATGGGTCGCTATATACAGACATCACGTGATGGAATATGAGATGGGTCGCTATATACAGATATCACGTGATGGAATAGGAGATGGGTCGCTGTATACAGACATCACGTGATGGAATAGGAGATGGGTCGCTATATACAGACATCATATACAACCATAGAAACTCGACCACAAAACCTCGTAACTCTATACTCTCCATCACTTACACTCACCCCCTTCCCTGCAATTTTACCAACAAACTTGTTAGCTATCATGTGATTTCTCTTTTTCATTCTAAAGTTTTCTTGCACTATTGCATTGTATAAAGTTTACACTTTAAGCTAAATGCGATTCTGCTTCAATATGAATGTATTTTAAGCTAAAAATGGTGTGGTGGTTGTCCAGCATGGCCTGACGTCTTCCTCCGACTGTTTCCTGATCAACCTGTTAATGGCAGCCTGGGGTTCGTGCTGGCAGATGCTGGGTATGACGTGTGGCTACCAAACAGCAGGGAATATGTACTCCATGCGCACACAAAAGTACAACCCCTCTCAACAGGAATCTGGGATTGGAGGTGAAAAATATTTATTTTATGTATTTCGTGTTTATGCACAGTGCAGTGTCTTGCCATAGTTTCGTAACTTTAACGTTTTGTAACATTACTAAAGGAACCCTTGACATCAATATCATTCATTGACCCGCGCATTTCATTCAATGGGACAAGAGTTAAGCTGAACACTTGTGCCACCAAGCAATAAACGGCGTATTATGACGAAGAATTTTTTATGTTTTGCATGTAATGTCACATAAATACGAGGGTGTTCGATATGTAGTGTGTATTGTACAAAATCTCAAAAGCATTCATCCCTTCTAAGTATATTCTCTGCGGTTTTGAAAACTCTGAATGCGTCACGGTACGCTGATTTATGAAGACCTGAGGGATGGACTGATGGCTGAGCACTAAATTTGTACAATCGCAACTTTCTGCGGCCTTTCCGGCAGTGCTCAGAAAAACAGTGTTTTTTCCGAGCTCTGCCGGAAAGGCCCGAGAAGTTGCGATTGAAATTTGTACGGCTAATGCCATCACATGAGAGGAATATGCAATACTGAACTTCTTTGTGCTAATGGTTCTTTTGGCAACTACACGCCTTCTATCTGTTTAGTTAGCCATATTTTTCATAGGCCTTCTACATTATTTCTCTTCCATTTTTTTTCTCACTCGTTCGAAATAGTGAACCCATGTTTGTTACCAGTAAAAATGTTTGCAAATTGGACCTTAATAAATCTGGGAACATTAAAGCAACTGCATTTGTACCCGTTTTTGGTCTCTGTCAGTAAATGCAGTACCATCTAGCACCTTCAAAATTAATGCACCCGCGATAGCGATATGCCAACAGCTGCAGTCACTTTTAACTTTGAGACATTTGCTTTGCCTGTTACAGTCACAGGCCAGCCAATTTTGCGCGCATCTTTGGACGGAATCTATTCCAATCAGAAAATTAAGCATCCACCTACGATACCTATCAGACTCATGGACTTCCCCCGATGAAGTAAAAATCTACATTACACGAATGGCGAGTTTTGTGCGAACTTTTATACGTATTTAGTGTTTCTCACATATTCTCAACCCGCTTCCCAACCAATTTACATGTACATAGTGGACAACGACCGCAACTGGCTCTATTGATATGTCTAATAGTTTAAAACTGATGTGGAGCTCAAGGCTTATGTTTATACCTTTGGAAAGGTATTGAATAGAGCTATTCAAGAGTATCATCATCCACGAAATCTCGCAAAGCTTTATCGCGATGTGTACAATACACATTACATATCGAACAGCCCTCGTATAAATTTCTAAACTAGTATATTAAAAAGAAATTGAAAGGCCGAGACAGTGGATTTGTGTTTTACTTCAAAATAAGCGATATTAATATAAGTGCAGTTAGCTGTATATAACTATATATATTGACATTCTATTTCAGTTGGCAGGATATGGCGCAATACGACCTTACCGCCGTGATTCACCACGTTCTGAACGTTACCCAGGCAGACTCTATATATTATATCGGACACTCGCAGGGGACGCTGATTGGCCAACGCACGGTTTAGCGAGGACGCAGAGTTAGCCTCCAAGATCAAACTATTTATATCTTTGGCCCCAATAGCAAAGATAACACATGTTGGAGGGTTTTTGGGATTTATAAGCCAATTAGTTAATCTCAAAGTAAGCAATTTAAAATCTCCTTTTCTAGACAAATGAATTCGGTAGCAACCCCCCCCCTTCCCTCCCCATGCATCATCGCAAACCACGCAGGTCTCCAGGGTAGACCAGTACCCCCGGACTCAGTAACCGTGGCTAGTGGCTAAATTTTTCATTTTCTCCAGTTTTTTTATATATATTTTTTTCTACCCTGTCGAATGAAAATGTGTGATTTTCAGATGTTTTAAACATGTCATTTATCCTTACGTATTGCTTTACATCTTCAAAGGGGGGGGGGGGGGGGGGGGGGGACAAAATCTCTTTCTCTGATACTGATAACATTGGACTATATTTTAGAAATGACAATAATTTTTCTACTTTGAACCATTAATATTGATAAATCACACGAGGGTGAAGTTACTTTAGATTCATCATTACGTACACCATGTTTTTTACATATATACATAATGTATCAAAAATGCAATTTTGATACTAGTATCTTTACTGAAAGACATCATGGAGACAAAACTGTTTGATAATAATACTAAGACTGAGCAATATGAAATTTATATAAATATTATGGCAGTAGAAAAGCTTTACTCAACACTGTGTACCAACTTTGGCCCTGCTCTGTAGGTAGAGCCTTTACCCTGAGGATCATAACATTTAAAATTATGCGGCCTTCCTGCTCTATATCACTTTACTATTCCTTACAGTAGTGCCGTTGTACAAGAGAAGATTTTTTGAAAACTGGTCAATTTTTTGTAGATTTTTTGCCCAAACTCCCAAGGGGAGCGAGAGTTCTGAAATTTACCAAATTGTGTCCCCTTGTCCCAGAGATGCTTCATACCAAATTTGTTAAAGAATTGCAATAGAAGTTATTAGAAATTAAAAAATGTGCAATTGTTAATAAACAATGCACTGTTGATAAATGATAAGGACGAATGGTGACCAGTCATGATATGTCACCCAAGTCTTACTCCGGTGACCTAAAAATGAAGTACCAGTATATGGGACTTTTGTCTTTTGTTCAGGATGCCCAGTTGGTGTTTGGCAAGAAATCTTTTGATCAAAATTCCACGCCTGACCAAGTGGTATGCTGACGTCTTTGTACAGTTTTGCCTGCAGAATACATATGTAATGGATTATCTCCATCATAATGGGCTGGGACGTGCAGAATCTCACGTGGTAAACTTTTTACATATTTTGGTTAAAGCTGGATTATAGTAAAAACAATGGATCTACTGACAATTAATTTTTAAAAAGTAGAGCACAGTCAACATGTTTAACTTCCTTGCAGACGAGGGTCCCAGTATTTACAGCTCATTCTAATGAAGATCCTCAGCAAAAGACATCATCCATTATTTTCAGGTAAGGAACGCTTACTGTCATTCTGTTCTCACAATCTAATTACAATTAGATCTTCGTGATGTATCAAAACGGGAGTGGATGGAAGATCAAATTTTAATTATCTAATTACAATTAGATCTTCATGATGTATCAAAACTGGGGAGTGGATGGAAGATCGAATTTTCATTACACTGTCTTTTCTCAAATATGGCATAATAATAATAAATTAAATCAAATACCGACTTAGTAGAGGAACCTCTCTGTCATCATATACTGACATAGTAAGAGACTCGCGTTGTTATTTAAAAATACTGACATAAAACAATTCTTTGACTTTCAAAGCTTTAACATTCAAATTACAAATAAACATGGAATTCATAAGTACATACATTCACAGAATAGCTGATTTTCCTTCTTTTTTCCTTCTAAGGAAATAAAGGCAGATAAATTCCAAAAAAATATGATTATGGACCAGATGGAAACCTTAAACATTACAACCAGGTAACGGTAATATTTGTTTTAATAAATTGTCTAAACAGGTGCTTCAACAACAGCATTATAGGCTAAGCCATATTTTAAAAGAACCAAGTTCACATGAAAAAGAAAATGGTCCTGTTCATTTCAAGTTTGTGTAATTCTAAGTATTTGAAAAAGTACAGGCTTTACACATTCAATTACTGTATAAATTATTTTTCCATTAATTTTCACATACTGAAAGCAAGGTATTTGAATTTGCAGCATTCATGATTTTAAAAAAAATAAAAAAAAATAACGTATTTTTGAAACATATTGCAAAAAATTTGAACATGAGCATGGCTCTCCATCGAAAAAATAAGTATTTTCACATCAAAATTATCCAGGTTGTTCTCAAGTAAAGCTTTAGGTGAACCATGTCCTTTCAGCCAATGGAGAAGAGATGCAATATTCAGTAAACTCATATATTAATTAACATTTTTAAAGTTAAAATAGCAGATAATTGTTTCCAATTTACTACAAGAGGATGATAGATTCTGGCTATAGAAGCAGTGTTACATGAATTAGACATGAAACATTTTATTGCAGACCCACCCCCCGAGTATCACCCCCAAAATATGCATGTACCAGTAGCACTGTATTATGGGGACAAAGACTTCCTCGCTGACCGGACTGATGTACAGTACCTCCTAGACACAACTGCCAAATATTGTCCACCAAAGAGAATTTCCAACCTGGAATCACGTGGACTTTGTTAGTTGGATTGAATGTGCAACTTCTTTTTCAAGATATCTTAAACTTAATGTCCAAATTCAAATAAAAATCAAGTAAATTATTCGTTGTTGTTAGTATAATTATGAATATAAATAAGCGTACTGAGTTTTATTTTGATACACCTGTATATATTCTTATATCTGCTCTTTTCTTTGAACAATTACATGAATATCAAAGCACATGCATTGCATGACAAGGTACACATTTCTAGCTCGGCGGCATTTATCCACTATTGTGATGAGGTAAAACAATACACATACAAAGATAGACCTGAACCACACATTACAGTCACTAGAGGGCGCTTTAGTTATAGTGTGATCGTTAGGGAGGTCTGTTTGACAGCGTTATAGATAAACGTATTGTCTATAGGAATAAACTGTCCTGTGATAATTTTGATCACTTCCTAGCTGCAGACCCGCCTAAGACTGAGGCCACCGTGTGAATTTCTGAGGCTCCATAGCGACATCTAAACAAAGTAAACAATGTCTCATAAATAAACGGGAAAACTCCATAGCGACATCTAAACAAGAAACAATGTCTCATTAAACAAGAGGCCCAAGGGCACATCGCTCACCTGAGCACAGCTGCTTCACTAAGAAGAGCAGTAGTTTGGATTTAGAATGTACCACTGTGGACTAAATCTAACCTATGACGGGTGGAGGCATTATCTGAACAACTTAAATCTACTCCATATCAGGAAGCTTTCAGGTAAACATCCACTCTTCTGGTTCAATGAAAAAGATTTTAAAGAATTTCTCTATATATCTGCATATAAAACTTTGATCCCCTATTGGGCCTCATCATACCCCCGAGGGTCATGATTTTGAACAAACTTGAATCTCCACTATATCAGGAAGACTTCATATAAATTTCAGCTTTCCTGGCCCAGTGGTTCTTTGAGAAGAAGATTTTTAAAGATTTTCTCTATATATCTGCATTGTAAAATTTTGATCCCCTATTGTGGCCCCATCGTACCCCCGGGGGTCATGATTTGAACAAACTTGAAATTTCCTCTATATCAGGAAGCATTCATATAAATTTCAGCTTTCCTGGCCCAGTGGTTCTTGAGAAGAAGATTTTCAAAGATTTTTCCTATATAATCATATGCGTAAAACTTTGATCCCCTACTGTGGCCCCATCGTACCCCGAGGGTCATGATTTGAACAAACTTGAATCTCCTTATATCAGGAAGCTTCCATATAAATATCAGCTTTCCTGGCCCAGTGGTTCTTGAGAAGAAGATTTTTTAAAGATTTTCTCTATAATATATTTGTCAAACTTTGATCCCCTATTGGCCCCATCGTACCCCCGGGGGTCATGATTTGAACAAACTTGAATCTCCTCTATAATCAGGAAGCTTCCATATAAATTTCAGCTTTTCTGGCCCATTGGTTCTTGAGAAGAAGATTTTTAAATTGACACCACCCTATTTTTGCATTTTCGTGATTATCTCCCTTTGTATGAGGGCCTGGTCCTTCATTTGAACAAAATTGAAGCCCCTACAACCAAGGATGTATGTGTACCAAGTTTGGTTGAATTTGGCCCAGCGGTTCTTGAGAAGAAGTTGAAAATGTAAAAGTTTACGACAACGACGACGACAACGACAGACAACGGACAAATTTTGATCAGAAAAGCTCACTTGAAGCCTTCGGCTCAGGTGAGCTAATAAAACAGGAAACTACAACATACGTTTTAAATTTCTAGCTATTTCTTACAACAGTTAAACCTCATTTATCTTGAACTCGATAAGAACTGAGAAGAGACCTGAGAGATATCCGTGGATTAAAGATATCGAGGGTAAAATACTTTAAAGAATCATGGTTGGGGACTTTCAAATCACTTTGATATAACCATGGTATTCGAGATATCAATGTTCGTGATATTGAAGCTCAACTGTACATATATTCTAAACATTTTAATATTGAGATGCAGTGCATGGATATTTCATAAGTTTGTCCAAGTATTTCAGATACTGCAGAATTTTGATACACTGAAATAATTTTTCATATGCACAATCATCAAGTTAACATTCACAAAAGTGTATGAAATTTCATTGTCCACTACATTTCATGGATATGTCCTCCTTCACAGTAGATGCAGACCCCATTCATGAGTTAATTTGGTAATGACTCCTAAGTAAATGAAAAGGTGGAGATTAACTAACAGTGATCAATCTCGCATGGACCCTGGATACAACAGAGGTGGGATCAGGTGACTGGGAGGAGTAAGCTTCCCTGTCGACTGTCACACCTGCCATAAGCCCATTGTCTAGATCACGTGAATGGAGTAATCCGTAGTCAAAATCAGTGTATAAAGAAGGCTGAACAATTGCTATGAAACACGTCAGACAGCATTTTACCCAATAGCGCGGCCATACTGGCAAACTAAATCATAAATAACAACCATAGAATTTTGCAAAATGCCAACTTCAAATGTAACTGTTGAAAACTCCTTCAAAAACTTGTTTGTAAAATAGATCAAATAAATTCCTGTAATTTTGGTAATGATCCCTATTAAGCAAATCATATATGGACCTCTTGGAATATAGACATGTACACATACTAATGAAAGTAGGACAAGGGCTTATATGGCCCCATTTTGAGAAGTCGGCAATGAACAAAAACCATAAGATCATTATCTAGTTAAACCAGATTCATGTCTGTCTCAAATTGAGAATCAGTTTTAACAAATGACACATTCTAATTTGATTATAAATGTGAATTTCCTCCTTTTTTGGCCAAAAATTGACATTTATTGCTTCAAAATGAAAGAAAATAAAGTACTGAAAAATTTTTCAAAATATCAATACACCAATTGGAAAAGAAGTGTTCAGAAGCTATTTACATCCACACCCTCTTTTAGGATAACAATTGAATCCTCCCGTCCTGGCAATATGCACATCTGTAAATGCACTGAAAGTAATGTTCAAATTAGTTTCAAGTCTATACTGATAATCCGTATAGGATTAGTGTTTGCAAGTCTATTTTCAAATTCAACTGCAAAGTAGGCGCCCTCATCCTTCCTTGCCTTTTCCCATTCTTACAGTAGTACTGTGGAATCATTTTAATTTGTGACGCAATGTTCATGGGTAACAAATTTTTTGCTGGTTCGTGGGGACGTAATTTTATGGGTAATTAATAATAATGCGAACGACATAATATTTAAAAGAAAAAAAACATGTTCGTGGGACATAAATTCGTGGTAAGAGTGACCCACAAAATCCACGAACATTGGTCCCCCCACGAACAATAATGATTCCACAGTATATGGATACATTCAGGCACTGACCTTTGAGGAGTTGAACGTCTGGTTCCCCCCCCCCCCCCCGTATCTATTGTACTGACCTTGAGGAGTTGAACATCTGGTTTCCCCCCCCCCCCCGTATCTTATTGTACTGACCTTGAGGAGTTGAACATCTGGTTTCCCCCCCCCCCCCGTATCTATTGTACTGACCTTGAGGAGTTGAACGTCCGGTTCCACTTGGTCATTGTCTTCCCCTGGGTATCTATTGTATTTCCTGTAAAATCGGTCCACGCCCCTCAACAGCACATAATATATCAACTCACTCTCCTCATCTTCATCCTCCAGGTGCAGAACTATTTACATAAACGTGAATCAGATTTGCAGTGCATTTCAATATTACAGTATAAGAATGGATGTATTAATGTCTGCTTTTATTCGTTTTCGTAATTTAGAACACAGCTGTTAGATATTTTATTGCAACTATTTTGTAATTTGCATAATGATTCGCTAACGGATGATGGTCAAGGGCACTTTAAAACGAGCCATTAACAAGATGGAAAGCTTTCCATTGTGACGTCATTACAGAATGATGTAAAAACATAATGTCATATAAACACAATTTTGTTACTTATTTCATATATAACAAGGCAAAACTTCATTGATGGAATAGGAGATGGGTCGCTAGTCTGGTATCCTGACCCGCAAATTTTTTTAGCGGGTCAGGGTGCCAGAAATAATGGGTCGCTATATACAGACATCACGTGGATGAATATGAGATGGGTCGCTTATATACAAGACATCAGTGATGAGAATAGGAGAATGGGTCGCTATAATACCAACATCACGTGATGGAATAGGAGATGGGTCGCTAGTCTGGTACCCTGACCCGCTTTTTTTTTTAGCGGGTCAGGGTAACGGCAGCTAATGGTCGCTATATACAGGACATCACGTGATGGAATAGGTTGATGGGTCGCATAACCGTACATCACGTGATGGGAAATAGGAGATGGTCGCTGTAATACAAAATCACTGATGGATAGGAGATGGATCGCTATATACAGACATCACGTGATGGATACGGAGATGGGTCGCTATATATCAGACATCACGTGATGGAATATGAGATGGGTCGCGTATATACAGATACTCACGTGATGGAGAATAGGAGTATGGGTCGCTGTATACAGACAGTCGCACGTGTGGAATTAGGAGATGGGTCGTATATACCAGACATCATATACAACCAAGACCTCGACCACAAAACCTCGTAACTCTATACTCTCCATCATTACTACTACCACCCTTCCTGCAATTTTACCAACAAACTTGTTAGCTATCATGTGATTTCTCTTTTTCATTTCTAAAGTTTTCTTGCACTATTGCATTGTATAAAGTTTACATCTTTAAGCTAAATGCGATTCTGCTTCAATATGAATGTATTTTAAGCTAAAATTGGTGTGGTGGTTGTCCAGCATGGCCTGACGTCTTCCTCCGACTGTTTCTGATCAACCTGTTAAGTGGCAGCCTGGGGTTCGTGCTGGCAGATGCTGGGTATGACGTGTGGCTACCAAACAGCAGGGGGATATGTACTCCATGGCACACAAAAGTACAACCCCTCTCAACAGGAATCTGGGATTGGAGGTGAAAAATATTATTTTTATGTATTTCGTGTTTATGCACAGTGCAGTGTCTTGCCATATTTCGTAACTTTAACGTTTTGTAACATTACTAAAGGAACCCTTGACATCAATATCATTCATTGACCCGCCATTTCATTCAATGGGACAAGAGTTAAGCTGAACACTTGTGCCACAAAGCAATAAACGGCTATTATGACGAAGAATTTTTTATGTTTTGCATGTAATGTCACATAAATACGAGGGTGTTCGATAATGTAGTGTGTATTGTACAAATCTCAAAAGCATTCATCCCTTCTAAGTATATTCTCTGCGGTTTTGAAAACTCTGAATGCGTCACGGTACGCTGATTTATGAAGACCTGAGGGATGGACTGATGGCTGAGCACTAAATTTGTACAATCGCAACTTTCTGCGGCCTTTCCGGCAGTGCTCAAGAAAACACGTGTTTTTTCCGAGCTCTGCCGGAAAGGCCCGAGAAGTTGCGATTGAAATTTGTACGGCTAATGCCATCACATGAGAGGAATATGCAATACTGAACTTCTTTGTGCTAATGGTTCTTTTGGCAAACTACACGCCTTCTATCTGTTTAGTTAGCCATATTTTTCATAGGCCTTCTACATATTTTCTCTCCATTTTTTTTCTCACTCGTTCGAAATAGTGAACCACTGTTTGTTACCAGTAAAAATGTTTGCAAATGTGACCTTAATTAAATCTGGGAACATTTAAAGCAACTGCATTTGTACCCGTTTTTGGTCATCTGTCAGTAAATGCAGTAATCATCTAGCACCTTCAAATTTAATGCACCGCGATAGCGATATGCCAACAGCTGCAGTCATTTTAACTTTGAGACATTTGCTTTGCCTTGTTACAGTCACAGGCCAGCCAGATTTTGCGGCATCTTTGGACGGAATCTATTCCAATCAGAAATTAGCATCACCTACGATACCTATCAGTACATGGACTTCCCCCGATGAAGTAAAAATCTACATTACACGAATGGCGAGTTTTGTGCGAACTTTTATACGTATTTAGTGTTTCTCTCAATATTCTCAACCCGCTTCCCAACCAATTTACATGTACATAGTGGACACGACCGCAACTGGCTCTATTGATATGTCTAATAATTTAAACTATGTGGAGCTCAAGGCTTATGTTTATACCTTTGGAAAGGTATTGAATAGAGCTTTCAAGAGTATCATCATCCACGAAATCTCGCAAAGCTTTATCGCGATGTGTACAATACACATTACAAATTCGAACAGCCCTCGTATAAATTTCTAAACTAGTATATTAAAAAGAAATTGAAAGGCCGAGACAGTGGATTTTGTTTTACTTCAAAATAAGCGATATTAATATAAGTGCAGTTAGCTGTATATACTATTATATTGACATTCTATTTCAGTTGGCAGGTATGGCGCAATACGACCTTACCGCCGTGATTCACACGTTCTGAACGTTACCCACGGCAGACTCTATATATTATATCGGACACTCGCAGGGGACGCTGAGATGGCCAACGCACGGTTTAGCGAGGACGCAGAGTTAGCCTCCAAGATCAAACTATTTATAATCTTTGGCCCCAATAGGCAAAGTAACACATGTTGGAGGGTTTTTGGGATTTATAAGCCAATTAGTTAATCTCAAAGTAAGCAATTTAAAATTCTCCTTTTCTAGACAAATGAATTCGGTAGCAACCCCCCCCCTTCCCTCCCCATGCATCATCGCAAACCACGCAGGTCTCCAGGGTAGACCAGTACCCCCGGACTCAGTAACCGTGGCTAGTGGCTAAATTTTTGTCATTTTTCCAGTTTTTTTATATATATTTTTTTCTACCCTGTCGAATGAAAATGTGTGATTTTCAGATGTTTTAAACATGTCATTTTCCTTACGTATGCTTTACATCTTCAAAGGGGGGGGGGGGGGGGGGGGGGGACAAAATCTCTTTCTCTGATACTGATAACATTGGACTATATTTTAGAAATGGCAATAATTTTTCTACTTTGAACCATTAATATTGATAAAGTCACACGAGGGTGAAGTTACTTTAGATTCATCATTACGTACACATGTTTTTTGTACATATATACATAATGTATCAAAAAATGCAATTTTGATACTAGTATCTTTACTGAAAGAATCATGGAGAAACAACTGTTTGAATATAATACTAAGACTGAGCAATATGAAATTTAATATAATATTATGGCAGTAGAAAAGCTTTACTCAACACTGTGTACCAACTTTGGCCCTGCTCTGTAGGTAGAGCCTTTACCCTGAGGATCATAACATTATACAATTTATGCGGCCTTCCTGCTCTATATCCTTTACTATTCTTACAGTAGTGCCGTTGTACAAGAGAAGATTTTTTGAAAACTGGTCAATTTTTGTAGATTTTTTGCCAAACTCCCAAGGGGAGCGAGAGTTCTGAAATTTACCAAATTGTGTCCCCTTGTCCCAGAGATGCTTCATACCAAATTTGTAAAGAATTGCAATAGAAGTTATTAAGAAATTAAAAAATGTGCAATTGTTAATAACAATGCACTGTTGTATAATGATAAGGACGAATGGTGACCAGTCATGATATGTCCCCCAAGTCTACTCCGGTGACCTAAAAATGAAGTACCAGTATATGGGACTTTTGTCTTTTGTTCAGGATGCCCAGTTGGTGTTTGGCAAGAATCTTTTGATCAAAATTCCCACGCCTGACCAAGTGGTATGCTGACGTCTTTGTACAGTTTTGCCTGCAGAATACATATGTAATGGATTATCTCCATCATAATGGGCTGGGACGTGCAGAACTCTCACGTGGTAAACTTTTTACATATTTTGGTTAGAAGCTGGATTTATGTAAAAACAATGGATCTACTGGCCAATTAATTTTTAAAAAGTAGAGCACAGTCAACATGTTTAACTTCCTTGCAGACGAGGGTCCCAGTATTTACAGCTCATTCTAATGAAGATCCTCGCAAAAGAAAAACATCATCCATTATTTTCAGGTAAGGAACGCTTACTGTCATTCTGTTCTCACAATCTAATTACAATTAGATCTTCGTGATGTATCAAAACGGGAGTGGATGGAAGATCAAATTTTAATTATCTAATTACAATTAGATCTTCATGATGTATCAAAAATGGGGAGTGGATGGAAGATCGAATTTTCATTACACTGTCTGTTCTAAAATATGGCATAATAATAATAATATAAATCAAATACCGACTTAGTAGAGGAACCTCTCTGTCATCATATACTGACATAGTAAGAGACTCTCGTTGTTATTTAAAAATACTGACATAAAACGATTCTTTGACTTTCAAAGCTTTAACATTCAAATTACAAATAAACATGGAATTCATAAGTACAATACATTCACAGAATAGCTGATTTTCCTTCTTTTTTCCTTCTAAGGAAATAAAGGCAGATAAATTCCAAAAAATATATGATTATGGACCAGATGGAAACCTTAAACATTACAACCAGGTAACGGTAATATTTGTTTTAATAAATTGTCTAAACAGGTGCTTCAACAACAGCATTATAGGCTAAGCCATATTTTAAAAGAACCAAGTTCACATGAAAAAGAAAATGGTCCTGTTCATTTCAAGTTTGTGTAATTCTAAGTATTTGTAAAAAGTACAGGCTTTACACATTCAATTACTGTATAAATTATTTTTTCCATTAATTTTCACATACTGAAGAGCAAGGTATTTGAATTTGCAGCATTCATGATTTTAAAAAAAATAAAAGAAAAATAACGTATTTTTGAAACATATTGCAAAAATTTGAACATGAGCATGGCTCTCCATCAAAAAATAAGTATTTTCACATCAAAAATTATCCAGGTTGTTCTCAAGTAAAGCTTTAGGTGAACCATGTCCTTTCAGCCAATGGAGAAGAGAATGCAATTTCAGTAAACTCATTTATATTAATTAACATTTTTTAAGTTAAAATAGCAGATAATTGTTTCCAAATTTACTACAAGAGGATGATAGATCTGGCTATAGAAGCAGTGTTACATGAATAAGACTTGAAACATTTTATTGCAGACCACACCCCGACCGAGTTCACCCCCAAAATATGCATGTACCAGTCGCACTGTATTATGGGGACAAAGACTTCCTCGCTGACGCGGACTGATGTACAGTACTCCTAGACACAACTGCCAAATATTGTCCACCAAAGAGAATTTCCAACCTGGAATCACGTGGACTTTGTAGTTGGATTGAATGTGCAACTTCTTTTTCAAGATATCTTAAACTTAATGTCCAAATTCAAATAAAATCAAGTAAATTATTGTTGTTGTTATGTATAATTATGAATATAAATAAGCGTACTGAGTTTTATTTTGATCACCTGTATATATTCTTATATCTGCTCTTTTCTTTGAACAATTAAATGAATATCAAAGCACATGCATTGCATGACAAGGTACACATTTCTAGCTCGGCGGCAATTTATCCACTATTGTGATGAGGTAAAACAATACCACATACAAAGATAGACCTGAACACACACTTACAGTCACTAGAGGGCGCTTTAGTTATAGTGTGATCGTTAGGGAGGTCTGTTTGACAGCGTTATAGATAAACGTATTGTCTATAGGAATAAACTGTCCTGTGATAATTTTGATACTTCCTGATGCAGCCCGCCTAAGACTGAGGCCACCGTGTGAATTTCTGAGGCTCCATAGCGACATCTAAACAAAGTAACAATGTCTCATAAATAAACGGGAAAAAACTCCATAGCGACATCTAAACAAGTACCAATGTCTTTATAAACAAGAGGCCCAAGGCCACATCGCTCACCTGAGCACAGCTGCTTCACTAAGAAGAGCAGTAGTTTGGATTTAGAATGTACACTGTGGACTAAATCTAACCTATGACGGGTGGAGGCATTATCTGAACAACTTAAATCTACTCCATATCAGGAAGCTTTCAGGTAAACATCCACTCTTCTGGTTCAATGAAAAAGATTTTAAAGAATTTCTCTATATATCTGCATATAAAACTTTGATCCCCTATTGGGCCTCATCATCCCCCGAGGGTCATGATTTTGAACAAACTTGAATTCCATCATATTCAGGAAGACTTCATATAAATTTCAGCTTTCCTGGCCAAGTGGTTTTGAGAAGAAGATTTTTAAAGATTTTCTCTATATATCTGCATTGTAAAATTTTGATCCCCTATTGTGGCCCCATCGTACCCCGGGGGTCATGATTTGAACAAACTTGAATATTTCCTCTATATCAGGAAGCATTAATATAAATTTCAGCTTTCCTGGCCCAGTGGTTCTTGAGAAGAAGATTTTCAAAGATTTTTCCTATATAATCATATGTCTAACTTTGATCCCCTACTGTGGCCCCATCGTACCCCGAGGGTCATGATTGGAACAAACTTGAATCTCCTTATATCAGGAAGCTTCCATATAAATATCAGCTTTCCTGGCCCAGTGGTTCTTGAGAAGAAGTTTTTTAAAGATTTTCTCTATAAAATATATGTCAAACTTTGATCCCCTATTGGGGCCCCATCGTACCCCCGGGGGTCATGATTTGAACAAACTTGAATCTCCTCTAAATATCAGGAAGCTTCCATATAAATTTCAGCTTTTCTGGCCCATTGGTTCTTGAGAAGAAGATTTTTAAATTGACACCACCCTATTTTTGCATTTTCGTGATTATCTCCCTTTATGAGGGCTGGTCCTTCATTTGAACAAAATTGAGCCCCTACAACCAAGGATGATGTGTACCAAG
Organism: Ostrea lurida; assembly: GCA_903981925.1. Taxonomy (NCBI): domain Eukaryota; kingdom Metazoa; phylum Mollusca; class Bivalvia; order Ostreida; family Ostreidae; genus Ostrea; species Ostrea lurida. The sequence continues at coordinate 17,900 of CAJDSM010032089.1, forward strand.
TTTGGTTGAATTTGGCCCAGCGGTTCTTGAGAAGAAGTTGAAAAATGTGAAAAGGTTTACGAACACGACGACGACAACGACAGACAACGGACAAATTTTGATCAGAAAGCTCACTTGAAGCCTTCGGCAGGTGAGCTAATAAAACAGGAAACTACAACATACGTTTTAATTTTCTAGCTATTTCTTACAACAGTTAACTCATTTATCTTGAACTCGAATAGAACTGAGAAAGAGCCTGAGAGAATCATCGTGGATTAAAGATATCGAGGGTAAAATACTTTAAAGAATCATGGTTGGGGACTTTCAAATCACTTTGATATAACCATGGTATTCGAGATATCAATGTTCGTGATATTGAAGCTCAACTGTACATATATTCTAAACATTTTAATATTGAGATGCAGTGCATGGATATTTCATAAAGTTTGTCCAAGTATTTCAGATCCTGCAGAATTTTGATACACTGAAATAATTTTTCATATGCACAATCATCAAGTTAACATTCACAAAGTGTATGAAATTTCATTGTCCACTTACATTTCATGGATAGTCCTCCTTCAACAGTAGATGTAGACCCCATTCATGAGTTAATTTGGTAATGACTCCTAAGTAAATGAAAAGGTGGAGATTAACTAACAGTGATCAATCTCGGATGGACCCTGGATACAACAGAGGTGGGATCAGGTGACTGGGAGGAGTAAGCTTCCCTGTCGACTGTCACACCTGCCATAAGCCCATTGTCTAGATCAGGTGAATGGAGTAATCCGTAGTCAAAATCAGTGTATAAAGAAGGCTGAACAATTGCTATGAAACACGTCAGACAGCATTTTACCCAATAGGCGGGCCATACTGGCAAACTAAATCATAAATAACAACCATAGAATTTTGCAAAATGCCAACTTCAAATGTACTGTTGAAAACCCTTCAAAAACTTGTTTGTAAAATAGATCAAATAAATTCCTGTAATTTTGGTAATGATCCCTATTAAGCAAATCATATATGGACCTCTTGGAATATAGACATGTACACATACTAATGAAAGTAGGACAAGGGCTTATATGGCCCCATTTTGAGAAGTCGGCAATGAACAAAAACCATAGGATCATTATCTAGTTAAACAGAATGTCTGTCTCAAATTGAGAATCAGTTTTAACAAATGACACATTCTAATTTGATTATAAATGTGAATTTCCTCCTTTTTTGGCCAAAAATTGACATTTATTGCTTCAGAAATGAAAGAAAATAAAGTACTGAAAAATTTTTCAAAATTATCAATACAACCAATTTGGAAAAGAAGTGTTCAGAAGCTATTTAACATCCAACCCTCTTTTAGGATAACAATTGAATCCTCCCGTCCTGGCAATATGCACATCTGTAAATGCACTGAAAGTAATGTTCAAATTAGTTTCAAGTCTATATGATAATCCGTATAGGATTAGTGTTTGCAAGTCTATTTTCAAATTCAACTGCAAATAGTAGCGCCCTCATCCTTCCTTGCCTTTTCCCATTCTTACAGTAGTACTGTGGAATCATTTTAATTTGTGACGCAATGTTCATGGGTAACAAATTTTTTGCTGGTTCGTGGGGACGTAATTTTATGGGTAATTAATAATAATGCGAACGACATAATTTTTAAAAGAAAAAAAAACATGTTCGTGGGGCATAAATTCGTGGTAAGATGACCCACAAAATCCACGAACATTGGTCCCCCCACGAACAATAATGATTCCACAGTATATGGATACGATTCAGGCACTGACCTTTGAGGAGTTGAACGTCTGGTTCCCCCCCCCCCCCCCGTATCTATTGTACTGACCTTGAGGAGTTGAACATCTGGTTTGTCCCCCCCCCCCCGTATCTATTGTATGGAGGAGGGACAGGCCCGGATTATGTGGTACTGACTGGGGATGAGGAGTTGAACTCTGGTTTCCCCCCCCCCCCGTACTATTGTACTGACCTTGAGGATTGACGTCCGTTCCACTTGGTCATTGTCTTCCCCTGGGTATCTATTGTATTTCCTGTAAAATCGGTCCACGCCCCTCAACAGCACATAATATATCAACTCACTCTCCTCATCTTCATCCTCCAGGTGAGAACTATTTACATAAACGTGATTCAGATTTGCAGTGCATTTCAATATACAGTATAAGAATGGATGTATTAATGTCTGCTTTTATTCGTTTTCGTAATTTAGAACACAGCTGTTAGATATTTTATTGCACTATTTTGTAATTTGCATAATGATTCGCTAACGGATGATGGTCAAGGGCACTTTAAAACGAGCCATTAACAAGATGGAAAGCTTTCCATTGTGACGTCATTACAGAATGATGTAAAAACATAATGTCATATAAACACATTTTGTTACTTATTTCATATAATACAAGGCCCAAAACTTCATTG